>JABUQX010027609.1:40000-41606 GCA_015478945.1 Trachelipus rathkii | reverse complement strand
TATATATATTATATATATATATATATATTATACGGTATATATATATATATATATATATATATTATATATATATATATAATATAATATTATACATATATATATATAATTATATATATTATATAATATATATTATATATAATATATAAATATATAATATTATATATTATATATAATATATATAATATATATATATATATATATATATATAATATGTTTTTTAAAATAATATTAATATATATATATTATCATATATATATATATATATATTATATTATATATATAATATAATATAATATATATATATATTAATATAAGTTTATAATTAAATTATATATAATATAATATATATATATATATATAATATATATATAATTATATATATATATATTTATATATATATAATATATATATATATATATTATATATATAGTATATAATATATATATCTATATAATAATATATTATATAATATATATATATATATATATAATATATATATATATATATAAAATATATATATATTATATATATATAATATATATATATATATAAAATATAAATAATAATATATATATATATATAATATATAATATATATATATATATAAATAAGATATATATATATATTAGTATATATAATAAATATATAATATATATATATATATATATATATATAATAGATTAGAGTTGGTAGTAAAATATATAAAATATATATATTATATATATATATATATAATATATATTATATATATATAATATTATATATATATATATATTATATTAATATATATAAATTATATTATATAATATATATTATATATATATATATATATATATAGTTAGCAGCATCCCGAAAAGTTCAGGCATGTAACTAGAAAACTAAAACATCTACAGGAAAATAAATAACATTTTTGATTTCAGCAAGTAATTTCATCGAAGAAACTTAAAAATTCTAATATTTATTAATAACTCCTTAAATATTAGTAAAAATCTTCAGTGCACGCTCTGAATGACCTTGAAAGCTGCATTAGTCTCGAGAGTGCAAAAGTTGCCAAATACCACTTTTTTACGCTTTGGAGAAAATATAATTTTTTCTTTTTATATCCTTTTCAGGGGGTTCGAGCCGACGGGCAGAGGGGGACGATAAGTCCCCCCCCGTCGTCCCCGTAGCCGAGAAAACCCCGTCTCTATCCATTCTTCTTAGTTTACCCGAAAGGTATCGTTAGTTGTTAAAAAAAAAAATCCCAAACATTTGGCACTTTCCGTTGCATACTCGGAGTAAGGCCGGCATCTTTGATTTACAAAAAACTGTATATTTTCAACAATTTTACATTTTAATTCCTTAGAAACCGTTATTTTTTTTTTTTTTTAATTTCCGGCGTAAAAATGTCTCCTGCATTAATAAAATGATTATTTATTCGTTGTACCTTTATAGTTTTTTTAGTTACATGCCTGGCCTTTTAGGGATGCTACCATATATATAATATATATATATAATATATTATATATATATATATAATAATAATATAATATATATATAATATATATATTATATATATATAATTATATTAATATATATATATATATAAGAATATATATATTTATAC
>JABUQX010027609.1:32500-35000 GCA_015478945.1 Trachelipus rathkii | reverse complement strand
ACGATTTCAGCTGAATGAAAATTAGCGATGATAGGAGAAAGAAGATTTTTCCACTCCCGATACGCACTGTCTCTAGCCTGAATGGCCAGAGAACAGCACGATCGAACCATGGATTATTGGGAGAGAAAGATTTAGTCGAAGAAGAATTGAACCTGGTCATCCCATCAACGATTACAGCTCCACCTTATCGCAGAAGTCGAAGCGTCACCAGAGACAAAGCAATCATTCCAATTATAGTAGCGTAGAAGCAACGCAAGGCCCCCAATCGCCCGATTCAAGATGCCAAAAAAACGCGTTGGGCGGATGGAGCTGTTGGGAGGAAAGTATTAAAATTAAGAGATCTAAGGTTTGTGGTCAGATTTACCGATAGAGCGAAAGTGGTTGTATTTAAAGAGAGAAGGACTGAGTGGTGAAACAATGTCAGTGTGTTCAAGAATTGTTGGATCTGCATCCGGAATGTTGTGCGAGGGTTCTTTTAATAGTTGCTTCCAGATCGTGAGGATGCTGAATGATTTCGACCTCTCCTCACCTAAATCAGTATGAGAGGACCCCAACCATCCAGTTGTGTACAATGAAATCCCCTAAATAGAGGACCTCGTATTTGCATGAGAAGATATAACAGTCTCGTGAGAGTAGTAAGATATTCAAAAAAAGGCGTGAAATCTGTTTGTTAGGAGAACAAGTAGCAGAAGCACAAGGATTATGTTAGTAGGAGGAAAGAAAATTTTAAGCCATTAGAACACTTGAATTAGGGATTCGAGATTCTGAGAGATGTCATAGGATGTTTATGTTTACATTAATCAAATACTCCACCCTTCAAGACGAATTATTAAAATAAGTTGTATTGAATACGTTAATGATTAGGAGGATGAATTCTTAGCCATCTGAGTCTAAGAGCAAAAAGTTAGGGTTAGAGTTAGAGAGGTGATATCCACAGAGGCAAAGTTTGAGTTTAAGGCCGCGGATGTTGATAAAGTCGATAGAAAAGTCGCGCCCGTGCAAAATTTGCCATCCTACACGCACACACAACCACAGCAAAACAAAAACAACAGACAAAAACAAACAGACAAAAAACAAACATCAAAAAAAAAAATGAAATCAGGATAAATGGTTTGTACACTAAAACCAAATTAAAATAGAAATTATTTAAAAACACTAAAACCGTTATTTACAGAATTTAAAGATCTAGAGAGTTAAAGCACACAAGATCTACACATTAAACTAAAACACATTAAATCTACACACACACACACACACACACACACACCTACACACACGCAGACAAACCCAAAATAACTTAAACAAATGACTAAAACAAAAGCTAAATTTAAAAGTACCCCAACGTAATGAAAACCTGCATTAAAACCGTAAAATTTAAATTTAAAACCTTATATTAATAAAAAGGGTAAATAAACCACAAATCCTTAATATACCATATTAACTCTTTAAAAGAAAAAGCAAAAAAAAATAAAAATAAATAAAACCAAACTTAGCTTAAAGTTTCTAGAAGGTAAAATTTTCGCAGCAAATCTTCATTTATTAATTATATAAATATGATAGTTACGTAAAAAATATTAGGAAAGCAATGAACACTAAAACAACACTAGGGAATAATAAGTTAATTAAAATAGGTGGACAACTAAAATAAAATTTAAACACACGATTAAAATAACACAGGGAAGACCAAACACACGAAACAACCTCACAGCACGAGCTTCAACTATCAACTATATAATAGATTTAAATGTTTATAATCTAATATATTATCTGTATATTTTAATCAAAATTTTATATATATATATATATATAAGTATTAGTATATATATATATATATTGGTGAATTATATATACATGTAAATATTTATTTATGATTTTATTTATTTATTTGTTATTTTGTGCTTTAATTCTTAATTCATTAATTATATATATTTTATATATATATAATATATAATAATATATATATAAAATTATATTAATAAATATAAAGCCTATTATATATATATATATTTATATATTATATATATATATAATTATATATATATATTATGTATATAATATATATATATAATATATAATATATATATATATATAATATTATATATATATATAATATTATATATTATAGTATATATATATATTTTATATAAATATATATATATATATATATATATATATATTATATATATATACTATATATAATATATATATATATATATTATATATATATAAGTTCAGGTTTTGATGCCTTCTGTTGCTATAATATCATCATATATCAGATAATAGCAGATCCACTACTTGAGTATGTCATGGCTGTAGATCATAGTAGTGATGGTGATACTAGTTACTATTATATAATTGATGATAGTATGTTTTACCTCTACGTATAGGAATAGATGATATATTAATAATAGAGAAATTACTAATCCGTTCAATATATCACCTATGAGATACCACCGTCCGTATATTAGTTGATTATTGAGGGTATATATATATATATATA
>JABUQX010027609.1:20000-27500 GCA_015478945.1 Trachelipus rathkii | reverse complement strand
CAATCAACCCGAGATACTCAGCCGCCCAAATGAAGTAATTACTCATATTGTGTACATCCATAATATATTCCATTGATACACAGATTGACGAATTCCCCTACTTATAATTAGAAGTAAATCACCCACAACTCAATTTAACAACAGTCGACTCTGAGTCAGACAACCCAAAAAATGAATGAACCTCATATAGTATTATAAATCACAATACCAGCTCCCCTGAACCACCGATCATTCGAGCTCTTAAACATTACAATCACAGATATCATTAACATTAATAAGCAACACAATGGACAACCTATTACTACTAGTCGTTTCAAAAATGATACGACAGAGAAAGAAAGAAAAATCCACAAATCAGTAAAACTTAAAATTCACGAACTATCAGTCAAAAGGCTACACTCAACTCAATAACAAAATGTATAATAGGCAACAAAATAAACATAAACTATGAACCAATTTTACCAATATCAGTCATCCTCAACTTATCACAGAACAACTAGAACAAACAGGTAGCTAAATCATAATTGATTATCTATAACTTATTATAAATGAAAAAAATATATTATAAATCCGTACGATATAAATGTCAAAGCAGCATCTAAAAGATTGCAAAATTAGTATATGACAAAACATGAGAGAATAAAAGAACAAACAAATCCACAACCTAACGATCAAAATTATCGCGCTACATCGAAACCAATTACTTAGCATACATTATGAAACGAACATTACGCAGACCAACCAGATATGCGACTATCGAATAGATGCACACGCAAGGCCTCCACAAAAGCTGTCACGAGACCTGTTTCATTTAAACTCTAATAGAGTTAACTCCAACAAAATGCCGATGCTAAATGATTATCGTCCTTTAAATATGACAAAACGTGAATGTAGCATTGTTATTGCACGCACCGTCATCTGCCATCTTTCTTCTCAATAGTAAATTGACGATTGTAACAGATCCAGACTTATGCAATAATAATATCTAGGTGTAAAGTGTTATAAAAAAAATAGTAGAACAATAAGTACATCTGGCATGGAAACCACACTTATTCAACTGTTATTCAGAAACAACCAGCACTAAAAAGAAACCTCAAACGAAGATCAATACCACCAAGTCAACGTTTAACGTGTGTAATTAGTGCAGTATAACATAAGTTAAAAACAAAAACAAACAACCATCCAAACCAAATCCGATACACAATGACTAGACTATCAATATATTATTTTTGAAAAAATAGGCCTTATTAATTGGCAATTAATACTCGACCATACTTTGTGTTTCATTATTTCTGTACCAAAATATTTTTACGGATTTGTTTATCTCGCCCAAGTTTATTCATTATGTAGTTGTTTTACAATGTTGTGTCATTAGAACAATAAAAATAAACAGACAGTAAGAAGCCACTTGGGCCTATCAAGATTGTCTCATGTCAAGCTAATAGAATCTATCACCAAACATGCTCATGCAAATCCACAAAGCACCCTAGGGCTTGTCAATAACTTACATAGTATACATGCCATAATTTTAAAAGCAATTAGTTTGTTTTCCCTTACTTCAAGTCTAGGGTTAATATCATTTTCCACCAATATATTTTGTGGCAACTACCAAGAAAATTCTGCAATTAGTAACAGCTTACAGCCATACCTAACTTATCTCTTGGTCAGTAAAACTTAGGGTATATATAATATGAATATATATTATATATATATATATATATATATATATAATAATAATATATATATTAATATAAATATATATATATATATATATATTATATATATATAATATATATATTATATATATATATATTTATTATATATATACTATATATATATATTATATATTATATATATATATATATAATATATTATATATATATAATATATATTATATATATATTATATAATATATATTAATGAAATATATATATATATTATATATGTATATTAAGCAGAATAACGATAATATATATAATACAAATAGTATATAATAATCATGGACACGAGCCTCACACGCCGATCAGATTAACAAGACAAATAGCTGTAAACGAATACACAGGAAAACGAATATAAGGAAAGACGAGAATCCTATCAGAGATAAAATGTAATAGAATAGAAGATTTTATAGAATATCAAAGCGACTAAATCGTCATCAAAAACAGGAGATAACTAATTAATAAAAAATATATACAGACTGTGAACTATCATCTCAGTATTTCATTTCACAACCAACGACTAATGCGAGCATCAGTAAAAGGAATCATAATAATATCTTAGACACTGAAAAATTAAAACGAATTGCACAGACATATGACAAACATATGAACACCTAGAAACCAATGCATTAAGTCCGCAGGATGCACAAAGTTGTCAAATAAGACCACAGCCATGTATATTTAATTGACTTTAGCCGATAACGAGAATAAATTTTTATAAATACTCACACTCTACTTATACGAAGAGCAGATCCTCAGCAGCCAAATCAGACAAGCAGAAAGCGCAGGACTCACCAACAAAGTCCCATCCACGTCAATCTTACAGTCTGCTGCGCCATACGAGACCGAGAAACCCCAGACATCATACTACGCGAGTAAGCATATCTTCAGCCTCTACCACATAGGACTAGTTCAGTCCCGTGCTTTACATAAAAGAGAATTCAACGCAATTTAGAAAGAACAGCGGCTTTGCGTACCATGACAAATATAAAGTACGTGAGCTACTGCTTCCGAGAAGTATGAGAAGTAATCAGAGAATACAAAACTATGATCAAGCTATATTCACAACATCGTTGAAATTTAACACTTATATACAATATTTGTAAAAGCCATTATTATTTTTTTATTTAGATTTTTTTAATTCCGCAGTAAACAAAGTCTCTAAACATACGATTAAATAATACAAGTGACTATTGTATATTTGTCAAGAACAGTAGTAAATATTTATAGAATTTACTACGTAAATACTAGCGATCGAAATTTTACGCAACTAGAATAGAATAATCACATAACCACAAAGAAGACGAGCACAGATAAAAGCGCGGGTGCAGCCCATACACCCGAACACACCCACAACCACGCCAACTAACAAAGACTAACTATAATATCATTAAGATCAAGGTGTATGACATAATATAACAGTTGCTATAAAAAGTCAAGAATATCAGAATATATGCGCAATCGGATAACTCTCACTAGAATAACACTCGACTAAGGTAAAGAAGAAAAGAAGATCGAAGCGACTAACAAAATAATTAAAGATACATAGCGACATATAAACCTAGACATATACTCACTAAATAACTAAATAATAGCACAAGACTCAGCGCCGAAGCTCAATATGAGAGACAACTAAATTATAAGATAACACACGAACTCACCAAAAGAGTATGAATAGGCAGCCATTGAGTTAATAGATAAGACCAGACTAAAATATCTATAACAGATGATAAAGACATATTTATACATATAATAAAAAAGGAATACAGTATAATGACTAAGATAGCGAATATTGAAAATCTAACTATAAAGTAATATAGACATAATCATAGTTGTTGTTAGACGTCCAGGGACCAGAGAGAGCAACCATAAAACTCAATCGCAAATGGAGCCCGCAACACATTACTAAGCGGTCGCACGTCAGCCGCAAGCAAAAGGCTAACGTATTAACGCCAACGAGTAATTGATTTACCAAAGTAGTAATTCACAAGCCCAATTTCTAATGAAATAATCACAGAGATTATACTTCGTAAAAACATACAAATGAGCATGAGAAATAGTGGAAAACGAAAATCAGTCGCTCTAATGCTTTAGCAGGAAAAAAACTTACACGTATCTCTCAAAGTGTTAAAAAAATCCCCTATAGAAAAAAAAATAAATAAATAAATCACAGGATCTTAAAAAAAATAATAATGAAGAATAATGGAAAATGAAAATCAGCCTAGTCATCTTTAGAAAAAAAAAAAGTACATATAGCCTCGCAAAGTCTAAAATATCCATAGACTTCTAGCATCATAAAAAAAATTAGTTGACAATGTCAGCCATGCAGCATAAACTATAGGCACAAGTCCATAGCTCAGATCATCCATATATGATCACAGATTTACCAAGGTTACTTACAACATATAAAAACCCTATTACAAATGCTGTGAAAGTATAATCCAGCCTATACACACACAAATTATCATAATTCTGAAACTGGAGCGACCATGAAATAGCCAGACCGTAACCCTGAGATTAATCAACACATTCGAAAGAGTCTAATGGAGTTTTAAACAGCTTTAAGGCTGTTAGCTTATGTCAAAGAGAGCGACGATTTTGCGTTTTCCTATTCTTCATATTCTTTTTTTAGAGTATATCTTGATTTTTCATAAATTGGCAACCCCAGAGAAATCACCCCGGCGGATGACACCGACAATCCTGACAGAGCGACAAAAAGCACAACCAACAATACAATCGACAGAAATAACCATCAACCAAAAAATCACCCATAATCTAAATCACTACAACATAAATTACTACAAATACTAGAAACAACTAACCGAACATACATACATATTAACAACTCAACCCCAATATCTATAAAGGGAATCACACACAACAATAACAAACTCATACAAAACAGAAACTATAAATAATAAACCAACCAAACTAACTCAACACTAAGACCAAAACAAAAAAACCAACCCGGCCCACCGCAAGAAAAACCACCCACATACAAAAAGCAACAAGGAATGAGCGACGACAAATGCCCCGTAGCAACCATCACTACCGTACTACAACAACCAGTAAATAATACAAACGACCTAATTCCGAACCAGTACAAACTCAGAAGCTCACATACATAAAAACCTAAATCAAACACAACAGTAAGCCCAACGCCATATAGAAAACATAAGCTAAACTAACCATAAACCATAACCTAACTCTCAACCAAGCAAATACAAAAGAAACAAATTCATCATAATAAAAGATCATGAAACACCAACAATCAGAAATCATACTAACATGCACGAATAACCTTAAGAAACGGAACTACCATTATAGCGACCAATCATATAGCTTAACAAACGTAAATATACAAACTATAAGCCACAATAATATATAATATCATATATATAAGTAATATCCTTATAGACCAATAAAGAATAACATCACAAAATCCTACAAATCCATAATGTATATTATAGAACTATAGCGGCTATAGATAATTTCATTTAGAATTCTACAACAAAATTAAAGACACAATAAAAAAATTCAGAGATAATCACTATAGAAATAAAAAATGATTAGATTTTACCAAATCGGTTAAAAAAAATATGATCTTACAATGGTATAATCAATTTCGACACCAATTAGTAGACTTAATCACAAGAATCATACTAATTAACAGAGTCTAATCATACCCTCATATTTCCCAGTGAATTCACTTCACGAATTATACTAGTCTAAATCAAACCCAACGAAGTCACGCTGTTAATAAATTCAGAACAAGTAATACTACCACATCATAAAAGTTACCCTCAACAAAGAATTCATTTTGAAACTCTGTCATTTTTACACAAGAAAGTTTAAGCTCAGCAAAATATCAATTCATGTACAATACTAGAACTTCTTATTTTCACTATTTCGTCATATGACGAAATAACTAATGTTAACAAAACTTTAAATTTAAAAACTAAAAATATAATGTAACAACCCATGAACCGTCATAACCATCGACTGAGCAATATCTGATCTTATATTAGCATCTGAAATAATCAGAGAAAAAAAAAAAAACTTTAAAATAAACAATGATTAAAACTCAACTTTGCTCCATTATTCTTAACGGAACATTATAAAATCTCACAGTGTACAGCAGATTTATCCCACTATATCTTATACTAAACAATTGCTCAAATGTAAATTCCTTAATTGATACAACCACTTGTACTAAGGACACGACAAGAACCTTCTATTGGCTTGTCAATTGGTCCGCCCCAGGGCCCCGCACAAAGACCTAGAGGCCGCCGCATGTAATATAATAACAGTAAATAATCAAATAATACTATCAAAAATAAATATATCAAAAACATATCTCAATAGATAATCAGATAAAACAGACCCTCAGTATTAATCAACCTAAGTGATATATATAATAAGACTCAAAAACAAGAAAATCTACGATGAAAACTGTGTATCATTCATATATATAATTATTAGATATATAATATATATAAATATATATATATATATATATATATATATATATATATATATATATATATATATATATATAGACAGACAGGATAAAAAAAAAAAAAAAAAAATTTTTAATTTTTTTTCTTCCTTATACACTTGACATATTAGAATTGCTATGGCATACATCTTATGAGGTTGGTATTAGTGACGTAGTGGGAATAGGTAATTAAAAATTTTTTTTTTTTTTCTTAAAAATCCAAAAAACAAGATTTTTTTTTTACCCCATTCGAAGATCTAAAATGGGGTAAAAAAAAACAAAACATGGGGTAAAAAAACAAAACATGGGGTAAAAAAAACAAAACATGGGGTAAAAAAAAATTACTTTCTAAGCTACTTTCAGCTACTTTCAATGCTTCTAGTTTTCCTGAGTGCTCATGTACATTCCTGAGTGTTTTTCACCCATCCCCCCTTTGTTCTAGTTCTTCTATGTACTTTCCAGGGTTGTGGAGTCGGTTCAAAAATTTTCCGACTCCGACTCCACCCTCTTCAAAATTACCGACTCCGACCTCTTCAAAATTACCGACTCCGACTTGACCCTTTTGAAAATTGCCGACTCCGACTCCGCTCTCTTCAAAACTACCGACTCCGACTCCACAACCCTGGTACTTTCATGAGCATTTTTCTCCCTACCCCCCTTTGTTCTAGCCTCGTCATCATTCAGCTACTTTCCAAGCTACTTTCCAACTTTTATGCACTTTAATAATAACACATCCAGGTTAAAAAAAACTTTTTTTTTACCCCATTTTGGAAAATTTGATGGGGTAAAAAAAAATTTTTTTTTTCAAGGACATCCAATAATTTTCAAAAAAAATTATTAGTTTGCCCAAGTTCCTCCATCAATATGTAGTAACTACCAAATAAAAAAATTTAAAAAATGTAATACATTTGAAATGGTAGCAAAAGTTGTAAAAACTAAAAAAGTTTTGTAGCCATTTTTTAACTGGGGTTCGACATTTGTTATCGCTGATTACTGTCAATTTAGAGCAGCCCATTTTTCTTTGGCGATTTTTATAGATAATTAAATACGGCTACCAGAATAGGCCCATAAATTCAAAAAAATATTTTCAGGAAAGGGGGAGGGTTTGTTTTTTTTACCCCACAAACCACCGAAACCAGTTTTCCCCCATTTGACAGTATATATATATATATATATATTAATAATATATTATATATATATAATAATATATATATATATATAATATATATATTATATATAATATATATATATATATATATATATATAATATATATATATAATATA
>JABUQX010027609.1:10000-15000 GCA_015478945.1 Trachelipus rathkii | reverse complement strand
ATAATATATAATATATATATTATATATATATATAATATATAAATATATATATATATATTATATATATAATATAATATATATATATATATATATATATAATATATTATATATATATATATATATATATTATTATTTTTAAATATATATATATATATATTTATATAGGCAGTGTTGGAGATGAAAAGACTGCTACAAAAAGACGTACATAAAGTGTATAAAGAAAAAGTTGAAAAATTTTCAAATATCATATTCGCTGAATATGAAAATTCAAGAAGTAAATTTAAGTCTTCATTAGAGAAATGTTCGGGTAAGCATTAATAATTTTTATAATTGTTTCATAATATTTTTAAAATTTTTTTTCTTTAACCGAACCACATAATGGTAGAAAAACTAGAAGACACAATAGACACAAAGGTTTTTTTTTGTAGGAAGTTAAAAAAATATTACAGTAGCCGAATATTTTACGTTTTGATTGGTATGTATCCAGTTATGATAGCTAATTTGATCCTTGGTAAATTCAAATGGAGTAAGTCTTCGCTAGGGTTTTATATGAGGGTATATGTTGTTACCGATGTTAATATATGGTAGTGAAACTTTGGTGTAAAATAGATATAAAGGGGCAGTCTGTTCAGATGAACAGTCTTAGGGGTGTGAGAAGAATTGATAAAATGATGATTGAACGTTTTGGGGAGTTGTGTGGTGTGAAGAAGGGCGTAATTGACAGAATAAACGAGAGTATATTATTAAGATGGTTTGGACATACGAAAAAGATGGATGATAGTCGGTTGGTTAAGAGGATGTATAGTGGTAAGTGTGCTGGGAATCGACCAGTTGGGAGACCGAAGAAAAGGTGTATTGAATCAGTGGTGAGTTTGACAGAGGTGGCAAAAAAAAGTGCATAATAGGAGTGAATAGCTGGGTTTTGTGAGGGAGTGTGATTGTGGGACTCCTGGCCCAAGGAATTAACATTAAATTGACGGGATACCACAGTGAGAGTCAGTCGCAGTCTTGTGAAGCCCTTGCTTAGATTTTTTTTATTGTGATGAGCTGACCTCAAACTTAAGGGTATAAGGGGACGGTAGGGAGAGGCTTTCCTTTAGACTTGCGTCATGTTCATCTACTGCTTTTCTGTTTCCGGTGTGTGTGTTGCACACCTCACTCCCAATTTGGGTAAAGAGGTAGTGCTTTATATATATATATAAATACTAATATATATATATATAATATATATATATATATATATATATATATATATTATATAATATATTATATATATATATTATATATATATATATATATTATATAAATAAACATGAAGAACATGTATCTCTTGAAAATAGCCAAGAAAGTCGTTTGGCGAAACTTGCAGCTCATGTGGCCATATTACTTGCAGAAGATGCTAAATGGATTGTAGATATGAAGGTATTATTATTATTCATTATTTTATGTATTATTATTAATTATTATATTATTATATTATTATTATTATTATTATTATTATTATTATTATTATTATTATTATTTGTATTTCCGAGGGAGAGCCTGGAGGTAGAGGCTGGGGTGATGCCCCTATCCCTGCGGAGGGAGCAGCTCATGTGCTCGCTGTTCATCCGTCTTCAGGTTCCTACTTCGTCGGCCTTGACACCTATATTAGAGCTCGTCCGTCACAACCAAAAATTATTGGCCGTTTACTGGGGTTGTTACTTCCATCTTCGCTTTCCTCGACCTTCCTCAATATTATTTTACCTTCCTGCAATATTATTTTACCTCTACCCATTCACAGTGGGTTTATCCGCCTCCTGCTCTCTGCAGTGGGATCCAGTCTTTGTGTAAGTCGGAGGCATACCCGGTGCAGTTGAGGGATTCTTTTGTGTCTCACGCGGAGGTCCATAGCGACTCTATGGCGGTTTACACCGATAGTTCCAAGACGGAGGAAGGGGTGGGAGCTTCAACTGTTTCCGGACATCACTGTCTCCCACACCAAACCACCATATTTGTCTGTTTTTTCAGCTGAACTGATAGCAATTTCCATGGCGGTGAACAGGATCAGTACCTTGGCCCGCGGGGGTAACTATACCATCTTTTCAGATTCTCGGAGCGCTCTCCAGTCGTTGCTTGACCGGTCAACCCGTAACTCTTTGGTCTGTACCATTCAACAGTCCCTCTGCTTGTTACCTGCGCAGAACCACAACATTGAGTTCTGTTGGGTTCCCTCCCAAGTGGGTGTTCCTGGTAACGAACAGGCCGATGGGGAAGCCAAAAGGGCAGCCGCACACGGGATGTCGTGTGCCCAATACCGTCCTCTTGCTGTGCGCCTGGGCCATTTCCCTGCTACAGATTTCTCCATCTCTTTGCGTCGGGGCTTCCTCTCTGGCTAGCAGTCGTGTTGGGCGGAGGATGCTCGTGGTGCCAAGCTTCGGAATGTCAAACCCGTCCTTGGCCGGTGGTCTTCATCAAGTAGGAGGAGTTGCCTCCTGGAGATGGTCCTTGCTCGATTGCGTCTGGGTCATACAAATCTCACCCATGGATTTCTTATGTCGCGGGGAGAACCCCCGATCTGCCCATTTTGCTCCTCCAGTTCTCTCACAGTCGTTCATCTCTTTGTGGATTGCATTGCCATCTCAACCCTTAGAAGCAAGTTCTTGCCTGCCTTGCGCTAACTATACCTCTTCAGCATCGCCTTCAGCACATCTTATCCGAATCATCTCATTTTCGTAGTGATCGCATTTTTGCTCCTATTGGAGCTGAACATCTTGTGTAAGATCTAACCATCTCAGCCTTGTTCCTCTTTCGTTTCGTTTGGGATTTCCCCTGTCGTTAGCTTGCTAACACGGTCTAGCAGCATTCTTGTGTGCTGTGGAGATCCCTGTACATCCACTCTAAAAAAAAAAAAAAATTATTATTATTATTATTATTATTTTTTATTATATTATTATTATTATTATTATTATTATAATAATTAATTATTATTATTATATTATTATTATTATTATTATTATTATTATTGTACTTATTCTTTATTTTTCTTCATGTGGTTCTTATTTTCATTTTTATTATTTATTTATCCCGTTCATCTTACCCGTCCGTTCTCCAGTTTGTCCCTTCTCCTTTTTTTGTGCGTACTACCCTACGTTCTCCTGATCTCTTTTCTGAGAGTCTTCCCAATCTCCTCCTGAATCATGCTGGCTATCGAGCTGTTGTCTCTGTGTGCATCACACGCTCATCTTGCCTTCTTTCCTCTATGGATGAGGGTACAGGTCAAAAACCGGTTATTCTTGCTTTTCTCCGGACCGCCAATTGTTGAGGACCCGAACCTTGCCTAACTTCTGAGGAGGCTTTCATGCACTTGGTTGTATAATCTTAGGGAATGGACGCGGAGTTTCGGGGGGGCTTTTCCGATTCCACACCCATGGCCCACCCTACGGGTGGAGTTTCAAGTAGTAAGGTATTATGCTTACGGTTACGCTTCCGGAATATATGTTTATATTCATCATTTGTGTTTATTTATTACGGAGCTGATGTATACTAGGAGAATCTTCATTAGTAAAAATAAAAAGACAAATGCTATAAACAATGGCGGAATTCACCATCTGTTAAACTCCAACCCGATCCCTTCCTGGCCAATTATCCACCAGTGACCAATAGGGGCTTTGAGCCCTTATTGATGAAATGGTAGGTACTCCAACTATTGTTTCCGATGCATGTTACGCATCCAACCCCATCTACGGACGATAAAAAAAGTTTGTTTTGATTATATATATAATATATTATATATAATATAATATATATACTATTATATATATATATATATATATATATATATATTATATATATATAATTATATATATTAGAAATGAATAGGGATGTGTTTTTGTAACTAATGAAATGGATGTGAGGGGAGTGTGAAAGAACACTTCGAAAATCTACATAATAGTTCGCAGTAATGAGAGGTGAGAGTGAATGTGTGTGGCGTTTGATGGTGCAAGAAGGATAGGTATTTTGGGGATGAGTTAATTAGTAGGGAGGAGGTAATGGGCCAGAGTGAGAAAATTTTGAAAAATGTTAATCTGCAGGTATAGATGAAATTACTGGTGAATGATCGAACAAGAACGGAGGCGAGATGATGGATTGATTAGATTTGGAGGTTGTGTAATAAAACGTTTATGGAGGGTAATAGTTCCAAGGATTGGAGGAGAGCTGTAAATAGTACCCTTATATAAGGGTAAAGGGCGATAAGGAACTGTACAGAATTATTGGGGATAAGTTTCTTGAGTTTGTAGGAAGATATATGCTGGTATTTTGATCGAAAGAAGTGCGTCGAGTGCCTGAAGGACTGATTGGTGAAGAACCAAAGTGCGTTTTAGGAGTGTAAGACGGATGTGTGGATAAAATTCGAATGCTTTTGGCGCCAACTTACTCCCAATCTTGGAAAAAAAGGTAGATAAAGAAAGAAAGAAAAAGAAATCTATACCGTATATATATATATAATATATATATATATATATATATATATATATATATATATATATATATATATATATATATATATATATATATATATATATATATATATATATATATAATAACACTATATTATATATATATAATATTTTTTTTTTTTTTGCAGATCAATAAAGGAGCTCCAGCATTAGTCTACAGTGGAGGAAATGTTTCCCTTTACATCGATGGCAACATCTACTTAAATAAAATATCTCCCTTAAATGCTACATATTTGTGGTTATCATCATTTTACATCTTTAATATTGATGTACCTAAGGAAATTGATTGTACATTTAAGTTATTGATATATATAATATTTGGGATTAATAATCCCAAATTTAATATGGCGCAAGCCAAAGTTAGGAAGCTCTGGTTTGACATATAAATTTAAAAGTTGTTTTATCTTTATTATTATTATTCTTATTTTATATATATATATATATATATATATATATATATATATATATATATAATATATATATTATATATATATATTTTAT
>JABUQX010027608.1:25000-66267 GCA_015478945.1 Trachelipus rathkii | reverse complement strand
TTTAATATTAAATAGAATTGGGATTGTAAAATAAAAAAGCTTACTTTTAAAATGATTTTCTGTCTAGTGATTCTGAGAAGCGTTTCGGACCCGCATTAGTTTGTAATATGAAGATTTCTTCGCATCCAGTTACAGGGAGATCCGGGGCCGAGCAGCCTGCGGTCCTTTCCTTCTGCTTTTTGATACTAACTAAACCATTCTGACCCAAGCGTTGCTGTCGGGGAATCTTTATATGAGCTAGAAAGCAGGATCCTCTGGAGAGCTCGGGGAGAACGAGTTATTTTCGAGGTGAAATGGAAGATGCTAGTTCTTACTGAAAGGGCGAAAAAATCCTACACTGAGAGTGTCTTAACTCGAGGGATCTTTGGCGTCGGAAACCAAGGAAGAGCCGAGAACGATAATGTGTTCTCGACACGATTGTGTGCTTTAGGGACGTTGGAGTTTGGGCCAGTAAGGGCCGAAGCTCACGTGTGGTGCCTATCACACTCCAATCTGCCGCATCACAGAGTGAAACCATCTAGCGCAAAAACCAACTGACAGGGTGAAAACCCTTACTGGGAGTGTAAGGAGATAGGGCCAAAACTAAAGAAGTTACCCCATCATATGTCTCGAAAACTAAGATAGGTTACAAGAAAACTGATAAAAGGATAGTGGGAATTCAGGTAATTTTGGATACAGCTATATTGAAATTTTTTTTTTTTTTTTTTTTCCTATATCTCCAAAACATACGATAGGATGTTCCTATATCTGAAACTAATAACATAATATTACAAAGTGTTGGGAATATGCTATGAATAAAAAATGGCAAAAAATTTTTTTCGCATGCATTACCAAATAAGCATATTTTGGAATCCAGCATCCATGAATTTTTGATTTTAGACGGGGCAGCTTCGAAGCCGACGAGTGGTGACACGAGGGGGGACGAAAGTCCCCCCATCGTTCCCCGGAGAAAGGCCGAGAGACCCCGACTCTTTGCGGTTTACCCTGGGGATTCTCTCATAATTATTTGGTAAAGCATGTTAAAAAAAAAAAAAAAAAAAAAACAAAATTTTTTTCATTTTTTTCAGTAAATGTATTTAAACACATTTCTAAAATATTAATGTTATTAGTCTTTTTCTTGTACTTTGATAGCATAAGAGAGTATTTAAAAAAAAATAAAAAAAAAAATAAAAATTTTTTTTTCATTTTTCCATACAAATTTCATATACACTGATTCCATATGTGTTATCACGTTTTCTCTGTACCCTATCCTTACGTTTTTTCGAGGTCATTGATATACCAGAACTACATTCGTGAACCAATGCGGTCCCAAGAAACTTCTTTAGTTTCACCGCTGTTATTATAGATTATATTAATATATAATATATATAATATATTATATATTATATATAATAATATATATATATCATATATAACTTATATTATATATATATTATATATATATATATATATATAATATATATTATACTATATATATATAATATCATATATATATATATATAATATATTTCTTTCTTTCTTTTCTTCACCTAACTTTGTTTCCCAAGATTGGGAGTAAAAGAGCGCTACCAAGCATCGGAAAAGAAAAAAATAGTCAGCAGCAGGAGGGAATATGACAAAAGTCGACAGGAAAGCCCAGCCTTACCGCCCCCTTTCCTGCTGTACCATTAATTAGTGAAGCTCGTCACAGACAGAAAAATCCACCCTAAAGCCTTCACGGGACTACGACGGACCCTCACTATGTAAAAATCAGTCCAATGTAAGTAAGGGTTCATCCCTTGCGCCCAGGTGGGCCACAACCATGCCCCCATACAAAAAACTCCGCCAGTTACTCTCCATCATTGCACCTTATTCACGGCCTCTGCCAAAACTCACCCATTTCTCTCCTTCAGACATTCTGTTCACCGATCAACTCCACTTTCCTTCGGTCGTCCCAGCCAGCGTCGGTTCCCAAACCACACTCTTCCACTATACCATCCGCTTACCCAACCGAACTATCCATTCATCCTTTCCCACGTGACCCAAACCCATTTCAACATACTTCATTTATTCTCTCATTTACCCCTTTTCTTCACACCACCACAAACTCTCCAATACGAATTCATCTCATTTTATTAATCTTTTCACACCTAGCACACGCCCTTAAGATTTGTCCATCTGACACATTGAACTTTAGATCTATATTCTATTCCAGACCATAGTATCTCACTACTATATAAACACAGATAACAACATACCCTCATGTAAGACTCTACCGCACTCCAAGAACTTAGTCCCTTTACATTCCACCCATAATCTATCTTAAGATAATACTTAATCATGCAACCAGCAACAACCTTCCATGCTTTGCTGGCCACTCATTTTTTATTTTCTAACTTTTTTAAGTTCAACTTGTTTTCAGATTATTTCTATTTACTGCACCACAATATCATCGCAGCTTACCCCCTTCTCCCGTCCAACACATACCCTAAAATTTTAAACTCAGATACACTTGCTCCAGACTGCCTCACCCATCTAACATAACTTCACACTCGGAGGAACTCGTCCTCCACTCAACAACCATAACCGTTACTCTATTCTCTACGTACTTTTCAAACCCTCTTTACATACCCTGCCAAATCCTCTACCCAATCCTCTCCAAACTCTCTTCAGTATTCGCACACAGGAACCAAAATCAATCCGGCATTATATTAATAGGGTCTAGGGCACCCTTTCCCAAAACCCACTCCTCTTCCATTCTCCATCAGTTCAACACCTTCCACCCACCACCCTGCCTCCGATTCTTTCATAACCCATCCATATACAAATTTGAATAACCAAGGAGACATAACACAAACCCTGTCTCACTCCACTATATCCTAAACCAATCACCATTGACACCATTTATTCTTTACACATCTTTCACTATTCCTAACAACATACTTCTGATTCCATTCAGAAGATCCTACCACCAACACCATATATCACTAATACCTGCCGTAAAGCTTCCCTATTTAAACTCTATTCATACGCCTGTTGTAAATCCATAAAACCTAATATAATTTATTCTTCTTTTCATCCTCATTTTCTCAATCATTCTGTTTCCAATGTAAATAATTTGATCCCACAAACATCTCCTTCTAACACTTCCATTAAACGAACCTTTGTCTTCACCAATCAGTCCCTTTCAGGTCACTCGACGCACTCTTCTACAAGAAAAGACCATCAGTAGTTACCCTACCACTTTGTAGAACACCCATTGCCTTGGTCTTTTTCCCCGAATAATTTCTAGAGTTCCCCTTGTCTCCCCTTTTCTCACTTACCTTTATACAAGGGGGGTTACTATTACCTCCTCCAATCCCTCGGACATATACCCTCCATAAACGCTTATTACACAACTTTCCCAAATCCATTCAATCACATCTCGCCTCCCGCTCTTGATCATCACTAGTACATTCATCACGTTTATACCTAGCAGCAGGATTCGTTTACCATTCTTCAACTTTTTCTTCTCACCCACACATTACCTCTCCTCTCTACTAATTCCTTCATCCCCAAAATACCTATTCCTTCTTCTACTTGCACCTCAAAACCACACACATTCACTAACACCTCATCCTTACTAATATTATTGTGCAGATTTTTGAAGTTGTTCTTCCACACACCCCTCACATTCCATTTACATCAAGTTACCCAAAAGCACCAGGATTCCCTATTCAATTATTCTAAGCGATTCCCCTTATTCTCATTCTTCTTAACCTTCTGCGCTTCCTTCCAGAAGATCTTGGTATTCCCTTTTATGTCCTCATTCATCCTCCTTTTATCCAAACTGTTTAATTTTTACGTAAATTAGTAGCTTACGTATGCACCTTTTAGTATTTTCTTTTTTCCTCCGCTATATTATTCCCAAGCATGCTTTCTCTTGAAACTCAATCATTTTGCTTTTTTAGTACATTCAAACCACGGCTTCTTTTTTTTACCTTTAAACCCGTCCTGCTTTCATCACCTCTTCCTTCCACCATTCGCTGTTAACATCTACTTCCTAACTTTAGCACCATCCACACACTTTTCTTTGCACACTATACTAACAATTGCTTCCTTCATTTGCCCCCAAGATTGTTCAAGTATCAAACCTTGTTCACATTCAACCCGATTTACAGTTAGCGAGCGGCTCTGACCATACTTATCCTTATTGTGTGTCTTGCTCAACTTAACTTTCTCACTCGCCTTAATTTTCTACCCACTTCTTTCTTATCACCTTCCTCTCCATCCAAGCCCCCAACTAACACTTAATTTACATAAGAATGATCCGATAATCCCGATAATCCCATTCCTAAACCCTTCACTGATTTAAAATCCAACACATAATTCAACATCTCCTTCTTTACCAACACAAAAATCAATCATACTTTTCACTTCAATTCCATTCTCTACCTACCACCAACTCTAGTTATACTCATGGATTTACTATTGTGTTTAAAGAAGTATTTACTACACCACATACCTCTCTCTTCACAGAAATCACTCACCTTCCTACCATTCCTTTTTCGGTCACCTATCCAACCAACAAAACCATCTATTACACCATCCCTTTATTTGATCACCTATCCAACCATTTCAGGTCCCCCCCCAAACACTATTCAATCTGAAGCTCCTTTACTCACCCCATCCAGAAACATCATTCAGCATTAAGATTATCCCAAAAAATCGTACTCTCTTCAACGTTTCCCTCAGAATGGAAACCAACGTCACAAAACCACACATTCCTTTGCCTTTTCAAAACTTTAGTATATATATTCTGTATTATATTATATAATGATTATATATATATAGATATATTCATATTAAAAATGGCATTATCTATTTCCCAATATTATTTTATATATATATTATATATATATATATATATAATATATATATATATATATATATATATATATATATCATTCCATACAAAATCACCCAATTTTTTGGTGAAATTGACAGTGACTGTAACCGATTTCTTTTATACTTGATATATTGAAAGATCTCGCAGAGAGGAATTGAATGGTGTATATATATTAGGTCTGTAAGATGCATAGTTCGAACAATATTTGCACATGTATTGAAATTTTCATAATTTTTGCATAATACACTGTAAATTAAAACTTAAATATCTCCGCAGGTGTTAAACTTACAAAAATGCTTAATATACCATTTTAAAGGTATTAAATAGTTCTTAAAACTTTATTCTATACAAGTTTGATATCAGAGGTCAAATAAAAAAGTTGACCTCATATTTGACCTTTGACCTTTTGTAGGTCAAAACATCCCATAACCAATTTTTTTTTAATTTTACCCATGACCTTAGTAAAGGTGATAAAAATTTGGTTTTGGAGAATTAATGAGAACTTGATCAAATATGGGGTTTTCTGCATGTTATTTTGAGAATGGTAATATATACCTATACGGTATATATTCTGAATATAACCTTGATGTTTAAAGTTTATACCATACCTAGATCTTACTTTTTAAATAAAAAACATTAATGGAATATTTTTAACAAATTTAAAATAGTTAGGTGTATTGCATTTACTTTGTGTGAATAACCAATAAGAACTTGGTTTTAAATGTAACAACTTGTATTATTGACTTATGTAATAGACTAATATTTTCCTCTCCTCTATTTTTCAGGCTTTCTATTGTCCATTTTATTTCAGTATATACCGACACACACACGACCCTCTCTCTTGCTCCTCACCTTGTAGAGGTCCATGCAGCTCCCAAGGGGATATATGATTTTGCGACATGTTCCGCTTCTGAGGTCGATGGCAAACGTCCATGTGCCTCGCCGGAGTTTACCTGTACTGTCTCCCGAAAACGCCCTGCTTCTGTTTCGCAGGGAAAACACCAAATTCTTCTTAACAGTTGCGAAAGTCCGTCCAAGGGTGGATCTTCCCAGGCTAGACATCCGTACTCGCTTGCTTATCGGGCCGCGGACTTCTTGAAGCAGAAGGAACCCATTTGCACAGGGGGACCTGTCTCTGTCCTGCCAAAACGGGCTCGCCATGCTGACAACCGGCGTGGCCAATCTCGGACCAGTGGTCCTAGCTCTGCCCGTTCTGATCATTTGCTACTCACGCCGCCTAAGCCCGCTTCGCTTCTACATTATTCAAGCGATTCTGAAACTTTTTCGGATGCCACGATGGACTCTTCGGACTACTATTCTTCCGTGGGAGTGTCACGTGCTGACACTAGGATTCCGCCCAAGGGGAGGTCCGAAGAGGTATCGATTGAAACCTCGCCCGCTCGCAGTCTTCCTTCGGGTAGACGTGACGCCGCTTCGATGTGTGTTGAGGGTGGGTTGACTGCTGGTGGACGCAGGTGGAAGGAGTATTCCCTTCCTGCCTCTTCCCTTCCGCCCCCTTTGACTTCGGACCCGTCAACTGAGCCATCTGGCTCTACTCGGGCGCGGATTGCTTCCTAGATTTTGACTGCGGGCGCCATACACTCGTCCTCCAATGTGTCTCCTATCACTCCCGCCGACACCATTCCTACTTGTCCTCCACTTCCATCTTCCCCAGCCTCTGTTGGGGACTTGGGGCACATCCTGGAGGGACACGGCCCCCTTCTCAGACTGCTCAGAAATCTGGCAGGGGTGCGTCAGAGTGGAGGAATGTTCGAAATGTGGAGTGTGACTTGGCGAGCCCTCTCCTGATGTGACCAGGAACCCCTCTCGTAAACAGGGGTGTCCACACATATCCCTGTTGCGTGCTTCCTTTCCCCCCGGGGTTTGAGGTTCTTGTCGGTGGGTCGTCCGACGGCTCACCGTACCATCAGACCTTATCTTCTGGGCAGACTGAAAAATCCCAAAACATCTTGACTGTTGTCACGGATCGTCCTGACCATTGATTGTTTCCCGTTTATGGCGTTTCATCCAATGGAACTGCCGCGGATACTTTGCTAATTACGAAGACCTAAAGAGATTACTTGTGGATCATCAGCCCTTGGCCGTTTGTTTAAAGAAGTTGCAACTTCGTGACCGAGACCTTTTGCAACCTTCAAGGTACAGGGAACTCCTTCTTTCCCTGAATCGTGGAGCGAGCGACAGAGGTGGGGCAGCGAATCTGCTTCACGAGTCTGTCCCATTTACTCTCATTCCCCTCTCCACTCTACTGCATGCCGTAGCGGCTCGTATCCATCTTGAACACTGCCGCTTACCGCTCCTTCTGCTCCAAGCTGCACCCTAATGCGTCCCAGCTTGTTTAAAACTATACCGTAAGAAGGAACCTCGTCGCCATTTTATATTGTTCATGAGTTCCCACCGTGCGTTTCTTTTTTATTACCAGAGTAGTTTTCTGAATGTTAGTCCTCTTCTTTGGCACTTCTAACCCTCCGCCATCCTTTTGCTGCGGGAGACTCAGTTACGTCCCCAATGACGATTGGTTAAGTATTGAGTATTTTAGTCTTTTTTTTTATTATTATTATAGATATTTTCATTGGGATGTCTCAACACGGGCCTTCCAACCTTTGAACGTTTTGATACAGGCACTTCTTCCTGTGTTGACGTCTCGTTGTGTTCCATCTCGTCTTTAGATCGTTTTGGGTGGGAAAGATCGTCTTTCCTCTGTGGTAGTGACCACTACCTAATCGTGATAACATCCTTCAGCCCCAGTCCGTAGCAACCACCTTATACTGGTTGGGGCTACGAGCTACGACAGATCCGACTGGTCTTCCTTTCATCAGGCCACTAACTTTCCCATCTTTCCTGCAACTACCCTGTTCCCGTCGCCGGCTGATGCCTTCACTTACTTTCAGGAAGCAATCCTTCAGGCGGCAACGGACCATATACCCTGTTCATCTGGGACCAGGAAATCAACAAACCCCTGGTGGAACCAGGAATGTGCTCGCGCTAATCGTGAAAAGCGTAAGCTGTATAGGCTGTATAAACAGACTCCCAAACCTTCCAACTTGATTCTTTTTTAAAGCTTCGGCAGCCCACTCCCAGCGTATTAATCGCAGTACGCGGAAACAGTTTTTTCGCAACTACGCTTCCACCGTTAATTCTTCTACGTCTGTATCATTGGTCCATAAAAAGGTGCGAAAAATTTAACGAAAACATCATGCAGATCCGCCTATTATCCTTGCTTACGGCCCGCAAACCTTTGATGTCATCTCGGCTCCCGGAGTCGTGGCGGACTAGTTAGGTTATCACTTCGCTTCCTGTTTCAGCGGCTCCCGTATCCTGAACCTTTTCGTTCTGACCGACTGCGGGTGGGAGTTTCCGTATTTTTCTGTCCCACCAGGAGAAGACCTTTAATACAACAGATTATTCACCAGGGCAGAGTTCCAGGATGCCCTCAACTTTTGCGAGGATAGAGCTCCTGGCCCTGATGGCATCTCCTTCCAGAAGCTCTGGCATGCTCATCCTTCTGCCACTGCCTTCCTTCTCGGCTTAGACAATAGAATATGGGTGGAGGGGGTCTTCCCTCCCTTCTGGTCTACTGAATATATTGTCCCCATTCCCAAACCTATGAAGGATCCGACCTCTTCCGATAACCATCGCCCTATTTTATTGAGCTGCACTACCTGTAAGCTCATGGAGAGATGTTGGTGGCTTCCCGTCTTGTTCCCACATTGGGGCAGCTCCTATGCATTTCCGCACTTACCATTTGGTTTTCGTTCGCCATCGCTCTAACCCAGGATAAACATCGTCCTTCGGTTGGATCACGACGTTCAGTGATCATTTGCTGTCCAACAAAAATGACTATTAGGCCGGTTTTCGATTGACCTCGAAAAGCGTATGACGCACGTGGAGGTTGGGGGTTTTGCGGAGCTCCCATTCCTTGGGCCAATAAAAGGGGACAACCTTCCCCTCTCCTCTCAGTTATTCGACTGTCGAATCCCTCGCTTTCAGGTCGATTGTGATCCTCCCCCCCCCCCTCCCGGTATACCACTCTGTCGAGGGCGTTTTTGTCCTGGACGAAGGATGTCCGCAGGGCAGTGTATGAGCTGCTGTTGCTTTTCTCAATAGTTTCTTCAATCCCCGGCTCATGTTGTCGACTATCATCCCGGACTACCGGTGCGCTGCTCCATCTATGTTGCCGATCTTGCCCTGTACATCTGGTGCTAAACTTCCTTGTATGGTGCGTCAACCTCAGCTCGCCATCATTAGCGTTTCTCCTGGATGTTCTGACCGCGTGGTTATACCTTCTCCACGTCGAAGAACTACAGCCGTGCTTTTTCCAGAAAATCCTCGTCGTAGGGGTCGACTCCAATATTACGCCTTTATGGGCTCCCCTATCGTAGTGGTCTGCGACGGTGAGGTTCCATGGAGTCTGCTGCTCGATGAGCCCTCGCGGGACCTTCGCCGCGCTACTGTCTCGAAGATTTTCGAGACCATTACCCGGATCTCTTACGGCTCCTTAACTCTAAAACTTTGTGGTTGTAGGACAGGAAAAACCATGCTCCACTTTACATCAATGCTGGTGCGGGACTAAAACTTAGACCTATGGTTTGTGCATACTGGGCAGACATTCCAGTCCTACCTCCGTCTTCTTGACTCCATTCAGACCGAAGGTCTGAGAATTGCCACGGGAGCGTTCCGTTCGTTCCTCTCCGAGGGAAAGCCTGGAGGTGGAGGCAGGCGTGATGCCCCTATCCTGCGACCGGGAGCAGCTCGTGTTACTCATGTTCATCCGTGTCTTCAGGTCCTCCAACCCTCGTCGGCCTCTTGACACTCTCACCCACCTACCGGCGCTGTCGTCACACACCTCTCCTACTTGGCCATTTGCTCGCCGCGCACCTGTTACTTCCATCTTCGCTTTCCTAGACCTTCCTCAGCGAGCGAGCGGTCATGCACTATGATTTCTCCTCTACCCATTCACTTTGGGTTTCTCCGCCTCCTGTTCTCTGCAATGGGATCCAGGTCTGTGAGTAAGTACGGACGGCACACCCGGTGCAGTTGAGGGATTCCTTTAGTTTGTCTTCACGCGGATGTCCATAGCGACTCTATAGCGGTTTATTCCGATGGTTCAAGACGGAGGGTGGGGTGGGAGCTTCGGCTGTGTTTCGGGACATCTCTGTTATCTCAAACCCTTCCAACCTATTTGTCTGGTTTTTTTATTCAGCTGAACTAATAGCGGATGTCCATGGCGGTGAACCGGAATCAAGTACCTTCACCCGGGAGGAAACATATACCATCACTATTTCGATTCTCGGAGTGCCCTCGGACGTTTGTTGAGCCGGTGACTCGGTAACCCTTTGCGGTTTATGCCATTCAACGGCCCTCTGTGCTTGGTGCCTGCGCACGGGGCCACAACTGGGTTCTGTTGCGGTTCCTTCCAATGTGGATGTTCCTGGTAACGAACGGGCCGATGGGGTGGCCAAAGCTGGCGGCTATACACGGGGTATCGTGTGCCCAATACCTTCCTCCTTTTGTCATTTCCTTTTTTTTTTTTTTTTTTTTTTTTTTTTCACCCCCCTCAGGGGCAAACCCCTTTTCAAGGAGGGGTGGTTTTAAAATTAAAAAAAATTAACATAATAAAAATTACGCTGATGAGCACAGACGCGGGCTTTAAGTGAGGGAGATTAAATGAGTAGGAAACAGGAGATGGAAGAGGATTCCACAGAAAACCGAGCGGTGGGCAGAAAGAAGGAGCACCGCTAAGCCGAAGCTAGTCTGGAGTTGCTGATATCCACACAAAACTCATGTGCCGGGACACAGCACCCCTTGTGCTACTGAGGGGATGGTAAAGGTGGTGGCATGCGAGTGGAAAGTTCCCTCGAGCACGTTGCCACTACGGTACCTATAGAAAAGAGATAAAGCACCAAAGCACCAATTCGCGCCGCAAAGATAGAGGGTCAAGTGAACTAGAAAGAACAGGACAGTTTATAAGTCTGCTACCGATTTCTCCATCTCATTACGTCGGGAGTTTCCTCTCTGACTTGGCAAGTCATGTTGGGCGGAGGCATGCATCGATGGCCAAAACTTCGGGACTTCAAACACCGTTCCTTGTGGCCGGTGGTCTCTCATCTAGCAGGGGAGTCGCCTCCTGGAGGTGGTCCTGGCTCGATTGGGTCTGGGCCATACCAATCTCCACCCATGGATTTCTTATGTCACGGAGGGTTCCCCCGACCTGCCCTTTTTGCTCCTCCAATTGCCTCTCACAGTCGTTCATACTTTGAGATGAACTTGCATGCGTGGCCATCTCGACCCTTCAGAAGCAAAGTTCTGTCACTGATGTGACGTAAACTATTACCTCTTCAGCATACGCCTTCAAGACATCTATCCGATTTCGTAGTTGATCCGCGTTTTGCCTTCAAAATTGGGAAACTGAAATTCTCTGTATAAGATCTAAGCCATTCAGCGCTTGTATCCTCTTTCTGTTCCGTAGGGCATTCCCTGTCTTATAGTTTACTAACACGGTATAGCCGCATTCTTGTGTGCTGGGGAGGTCCCTGTACATCCACTCAAAAAAAAATAAATAAAAAAAATAATCGATACCATCCCCGACTCAGTCCGTTGCTCACTCTATGCAGATTATCTTGCGATTTGTCACTGGGGCTAAATTCCCTTGCATGGAGCATCAGCGTCAACTGGCCGTTGACATGGCCACGTCCTGGTGCAGTGCGCTTGGATTCAAATTCTCCACTTCGAAAACGAAAGCGATGCTTTTCCGGAGAAACCCCCGTCGCGGTGGACGAATTCAGTGCCATTTAATACATCTGTATGGTTCCCCCATCCAAGTGGTACCGACGGTGAGGTTTTTGGGTTTGTTGCTTGATGATCGACTTACATACCATCCTCATTAATCATCTTAAAACTAGTTGGGACACCTTCCTGCAACTGATTTTTACGCGAGTGTCCGTCAGGGTTTCATCCAGCTAGGAGACGTGATGGGCGGAGATTCTTGTGGCGCCAAGCTGCGATATGTTAGTTTTGGACACAGGCCGTCCTCTTGGAAACTGAGTCGTCGCCAGGAGGTAGTTCTTGCCCGTTTACGAATTGGACATACCAATCTCACGCATGGCTTTCACGTGGTAAGAGAGAACCCCCCATCCTGTTCGTTTTGTTCTTCGTGTGATCCTCTTACTATCACCCATATATCTGTGGGTTGCGAAGCAATCTCAGTCATCCAACTCAAGTTCTTCCCTGACATGCTTGCCATTCCTTTTCGGAATCGCCTTGCTCATATTTTGTCAGATTCCCCCCTCATTTTCGAGGTGACAATTTTTGCGTTTCTCCATGAGCTTAACATCTTTTATCGAATATAAACCTCTTGATACGATACTTTTTTTCCTCGTTCTGTTAATTTTTCTGACACGGTATAGCCCCTCTTCTTGCGTGCAGTGGTGGTCCTTGTACACATCGTCAAAAAAAATAAATAATAATATAGGGAGGCCAAACAGGCGGCTCCGTACAGGGTGTTTTTTTTTTTTTTTTTTTTTTTTTTTTACACGACACCGCCGCTCACGGGCAGAGCCCTATTCAAGGAGGGGGGTGTTGATCGTCTCAAATATTCATCTAACCCAAATTACGCAGATGAGCACAGACGCAGGCCTTAAAGTGAGGGAGATGAAATTAAGTAGGAAACACAGAAGATGGAAGAGAATTCCACAGAACAGAGGTAGCTGGAAAGAAGGAAGCACCGCAGGCGACAAGTCGGAGTTCCTAAATCATCACAAACACATGTGCCGAACACAAGCACCCACTTGTGCTTGTCGTGGCGTCCGTAAAGGTCGGTGGTACGCGAGTGGAAAAAGTTCCTCGAGCACTTGACCACTACGGATACCTATCAGAAAGAGATTTAAAGCACCAAACATCTTTGCGCGGCCCAAAGATAGAGGGTCAAGTTGTTAGAATCCAGAACAGTTTTTAAGCCTTTTTGGCCTTTGACTCTACACTATCCAAAAGCCGGTGAAACCGGAGCCCCCAGATATGAGCAGCAGTACTCGTATTAAAGGCGGAGGCAGACCCTTGTATGGCTGGAAGCAACTGAGAAGAGGAAAAAAAAGTCTCGCAAGTCTAAACAGAACCCCCAGTTTCTTATGGCGGCCGCCACTAGCAACCGTTGTGATGGAGGTTCCAAGAACATTTTTTGTTTCATGGTTAGGCCAAGGAATGTGTTTATGTGTCAACAGGAGAGACGAGAGAACCGTCGAAAGAGATAGGAAAGTTAGAAGGCTGTCTTAGAGAGGGAGGGGATTTGTAGAAGTTGGTTTTTAAAGAATTAAATCGTCACAGGTTGAGGCTACCCCAACCCGGAAAATCTTTCAAATCAGCGGAGAATAGAATCCGGAAAGCGTTAAGAGGAGAGGCAATGTCTAGAAGTAAAAAGAGGAGCCAAAATTGAAATTAGTTGAAGACATAGAAGAGTTCGAGTCATTCGGCATGATGAGTGCGACAGAGTTAGATGTTGCAGGTTGAGAAAGATCATAATGAAAAGAGGAATAAATTTAGGAGACAAGACAGAAACCCTGAGCGAACACCACTATTGACAGAAAAAAGAAGAAGTCGCCCCATCAACAAACAGCCGATATTGAGCGATTTGAAAGAAGCTTGATAAGTAAGCAAAGAGGAAGGGAGAAGACCCAAAGGAGGGGACTTGAGAATGCATACGACCAGTGACGCGCTGCCAATACCCGATCAAACATGCTTTGGATATGTCAAGCGCCACAACGCAAAGTCTCCCCCGTAGTTCCTAAGGGCGGAAAACCAAAAATCTGTAAAATAGAAAGTATATGCCAGATAGACCTAGAAGACGAAAAAAAGCAGTAACTGGCGTCGGAAAGAAGGAATGAAGATTCCAGAATGGTACTAAAGAATGAGAGTTGAGAAGCGGTTCAAAGATCTTAGATAGAATACAAGTTAGAGCTATAGGGCGATAGTTAGAAGGGTCAGAGCGGATTCCTTTTTTTGGAATATAGTTGGAAATTTTTTTTATTTGGGGCCCCCCCCCCCACGCGGGCCCTTTTTTTCCAAAAACCCCAACTGGAGGGGGAAAAGTTGGGCTAGTAATTGAGGCCATAGAGAATATAGTTGAACGAGGGGGCGGGGTCAGCACGTAAGGCACACTTCCTCAAAACTCGGGAGGAATGCCATCCGGGCACCCGCCTTTCTAACTTTCATAGATCAGAAGCCCATGCACCCTATCAGATGTAATCACAGGCAAAGGCATAGACACCTGAGAGGAGAAGAAGGAGGAAAGAGGAAAGAGAAAATCGTCCAGGGATGAGTTAGAGAAAATAGGAGGCCGAAGAGATTGCCTTTTCAGTTGGAGTGATTAGCAACAGAACCATAAGAGCGAATAAGAGGAGGAAAGGATGAATTACAGAAGTGTTTAGAGATGTTTTTGCAAGGAGACCGAAAAAATTTTGAGTACGAGAACCGGCGAGCTCAGCGCACTTTCTTTTAGTCAAAAAACACTTGGTCTGTCAAGCAAAAACCCTAAAATGATTCATAGCTGAATGAAAATTTTTAAGCGAGAGTGATAGGAGAATGAGAAATTTTTTCCAAACCCGATACGCTTTGTTTCTAGCCTGAATGGCCAGAGAACAACCGATCGAACCGATGTATTTTTGAGGAGAAAAAAGATCTGAAGAAGGGAAAAATGAATTAACATCTGATTCATTCGTTGATTAAAACTCCCCACTTTATCGGACAGAAGCACTAAGCGTCCTTCAGAGTTCAAAGCAGTCACTTCCAATTGGTAGTTAGCATAGAAGCAACGCCATGCCACAGTCAGCCGATTAAAGTGCCAGAAAATACTCTTAACCGCTGTGAAATTTCTGCAGATAAGGAGAATTATAACTAGGAATAGTAAGTTTGTGATCAGATTATCTGTATCAGAGGAGATGGAGTATTTATAGCCATGAAAACTTGTGAGAAAGTATATGTCAAGAGTGTTCAAGATTCGTGAGAAACAGTGACATACTCCATTAAATGTGGGTTGGTACTTTAATTAGTTGCTCCAGATCGTTAAAAATACTGAATGATTCGGCTCCTCCCCACCTAAATCAGTATGAGAGGACCCCAACCATCAGTGTTGTGGTAACATTGAAACCCTAAATAGAAGAAACCTCAGTATTTGGATAGAGAAGATAATCGAAAAAAGCATGAAAATCTGTTTTATAGGAGAGACAGTAGCAGAAAGATACAAGACTTTTGTAGTAGAAGGAAGAAAGATTTTAAGCCACAGAATATCGAAGTTAGAAGTTTCAAGATTCTCAGGGAGACGTTACACAGGAGTGTTATATCTTTGTATCTGAACAGACACTACTCATCAGTTTGAAATACCGGAAATACGTATAGTTAAATATATTAAGAGGTTAGTTGATGAATTCTTAGCATCTGGGTCTCAGACAAGCAGCAAAAAGATTAGGGTTAGATTAGAGAAGTTGGTATTCACGGATGCAAAGTAGTAGAGTCAAGCCACGGACATGTTTGTATAGTCAAAATGAAAGCGCCGCGACATGGCGGCAAAGTCCGCATTATTAACGCACGACAGTCACAACAACAGAAAAAAGAACAACAGACAGAAACAAACAGACAAAACCCAATACCTTCCCCCTTTCTGTACGCTAGGGCCATTTCCCTGCTACAGATTTCTCCATCACAATAGGTAGGGGTTTCCCCCTCTGGCTGGCAGACATGTTGGGTGGAGGATGCTAATGGCTCCAAACTACGGAACGTCAAACCCGTCATTGGACGGTGGTCTTCATCTAGTAGAAGGAGTCACCTCTATACCTCTTTAGCACCGCCTTCCGCACATCTTATCCGAATCTTCTCACCTTCGTAGTGATCGAGTTTTTGCATTCCTATTGGAATTAAACATCTTGTATAAGATCTAACCATCTCAGCTTTGTTCCTTTGTTCCTCTTTCGTTCGGTTAGGGATTTCCCCTGTCGTTAGTTTACTAACACGGTATAGCCGCATTCCTGTGTGAATATCCAATGTGCTCCTTGTTTCTCCGCCTACAGATCCCAAACCATCGGCTTTGACCATTCTCATCGCAAGGGTTCCTCGTAGCTCTGCCTATTGGGCGTTTGCTGAATTTGTAGGGTCTCCCTGTGCTCGCTGTTTTGCAGTATAACTACAATAATGTCTGCTCTTAATGGTTGTATCCGCCCCCTATGGTGTGCACGAAGTTGTCTGCCTTATCTAAATCTGGAGACCACCTTTCTGTCTCTCCCTGCGAGTTCATTGAGCATCTACACCGACGACTCACGGCGAGAGGGTGGTGTGGGTGCATCAGCGGTCTTTCCGGACCTTACTGTGTCACACACTCTCACTTTTGACTCATCCGTCTTTACGACCGGGTTAGTTGATCTGACTTTGCCTATTAATAGGGTTCTGACTCTAGATCTGCCTGACACGTATACGAATTTTTTGACTCGCAGTGCTTTTCTTACACTACAAGAGAGAACTACCAGATATACTTTGGTTTCCGCCATACAAAAGTTTCTCTGCATGCAAGATGAAAAATGCAAGCATTTGACATTTTGCTGGGTCAAATCTCACGTGGGTATCCGGGGTAACGAATTGTCTGATAAAACGGCCTATCACGCCGCCACCATCAAAATTACCTGTTGACGATACTTACCTTTAGCCACCTTGCTGCGACACCTCCCAGCTGCTGATTTCTGCTCCCAACTCAATCAGGGCTTCCTCGTTTGTTGGCAGGAGTGTTGTTCGGAGGAATATCGTGGTGCCAAACTGCGTAACATAAAGCCCGTCGTAATTTCGCCGGAGTCGGCAACAGGTGGTGGTCCTGGCTCGTTAGCGAATTGGCCATACTAATGTAACACATAGCTACCTCATGGCAAGGGAGGATCCCACTATATGTTCTTTTCGCGGTTTTCAGAGCCCACTTTTGGTAAGCCATTTTCTCATGGGTTTTGAGGCTCTTACAGCTTCCAGAAACTGGATTTTCCCAATGTTGCACACCATACCTTTCCAATATAAATGAGAGGCGGGATTGCCTCTCATTCATATTGTCTGATCACCTCATTTCAACATGATGCTTCTACGATGATCCTATCATGCTTTCAACTACGATGAAGTAATCTATGCTTTTACTTTCGAGGAAAACTGATTACTCTCTTTAATTTAAAATAAATTCCTGAGAATTACCTCACGTTTTTATATGAGCGTTAGTTTAATGAAGTTGTAACCCTTTAGTTGGTTATCTATAAACTCATTAGCTAGTATATCCGCATATTCTTGGTTATTGAGTCATGATGTATTGACCTCTATGATACTCATAACTTACTTCACAAAAAAAAAAATAAAAAAAAAAAAACGGCAAAGAAAAGTTTATTTTATGACAAACATCTGAAATATTCATCTGTCTTTGATGTTTTTGATGTTTCCGTTTTAACGTCATATATCTTATAAAGGTCATATAATTTCTCTTCCTATAAAAGCTTTTAACAGATTGGGTGTTCTGAGACGTCTTCAAAATTTCTTCATATTATACGAATTTGTTGCAACTTCATCTTCCTCACTGTCTGTAAAATCAATACAATCTAAATCAATATCATCTTGGTCACTTTCACTTTCAATATCACTTTCAATGAATTCTGTGTTTTCATCTGTCATAGAATGGATCTCCTTAAGTTGACTCTTAAGGTCTAATTCTGTTGATTTTGGAATATCAGATAACGTCAAATAGTTTCTTATAATGGCGCTCTGAAGTTTAAACAAATTTGCCTTCTTTGTTATTTCTAAAGCTCGATCAAAATATGAACTTACTTCATCGTAACTATGACCGATGGTTTCAGAAATTTTGGCAATTTCTAAAAGAGTGGAAGCAGCCTCTTTGTCATTTCCTGATTGTACTTGAATATCCAATTCCTTATTAAAATATTCAAATGCTTTATCATATTGTCTAATGTCTTGATATGTCTGAGCAAGTGATGAATAAATTGAAGCTATAACAGCATATCCACTTTTATTTTTTTGAGCCAAATTTAACATGTTCTCATATGATGATATAGCCTGCTTGTAAAGAGACAAGCTAGCCAAGAAGTCACCAAGTTTATCGAAATACTTTATGTGAATGTCATTGTAAAAGTCCCAATTACGAAAATGTTTTCAAATATAGCAGAAGTTTACAACAGCTTTTAAATTTTTCTTTGCAGTACTTCGAAGTTATGAAATTTAATTTAATCTAAACGCTACACTAAATCTCAATTAAATTTACATTATAAAATATACATTAATATTAAACTTGCACAGTACAATGAACCAATGCTTCTCATCATCTTTAAAAGGAGACCAAAAACTGCGGAAAAAATGCTGAAGCAACAATGAAACCACTCGCCGTGAAAGCAACGTCAAGCTTATGGATATCTTCGCGTTACGTGAAACTTCATAGCAGCCACTTTCCGAAACAAGTCTCCAACCGAAAACTCTCCGAATCCACCACTGATGACTTTTCTGGACACATTTTATTCTCCGAATAGATCATCCAGTATGAAGAAACCGGAAACAGGACACTACCTGCCACGCTGATGAAGTTCAATTACTGCAACAAAATTTGTATCGATGACATCGATGTTAGATGTACGGATGATGACCATGGTGAAGTTACCGATGATCAAGTTATCTTCTCTGATACTGTTGTAGTAGTCTCAGCTACTAAATGTATCTCCCACTAATGTAGTCTCTCGCATTGGTGCCGTAGAGTTCAATTAACTTACTACTACTACTACTTACTACTACTGCTATTACTACTACTACTTACTTACTACTACTTAACCTACTTACTACTACTACTACTACTATCTATCTACAACTTAATAATAATAAAATAATAATAATAATAATTAATAATTATGATAATAATAATATTAATAATAATAATAATAATAAATAATAAATAATAATAATAATAATAATAATAATACACCTAGTATCCATGATAATAGTTGTATTTGCAAAGCAATGTAAGCTTTTTTTTATTTTTTTATTTTTCATCAAAATTGTTTTTATCTTTTCTATTAAATGTAAAATAATTTAATTTCTTTTTATATTTAGTAAGATATAATAATAATAAGCAATAATAATAATTAATAATAAATAATATATAATATATAATAATAATAATAATCAATTAATAAAAATAAATAATAATAATAATAAGATAAGTAATAAGTAATAATAATAATAAATAATAATAATAATAATAATAATAATAATAAAATAAAAATAAAAATAAAAATAAAAATAAAAATAAAAATAAAAATAAAAAATAAAAATAATAAAAATAAAAATAAAAATACTACTACTACTACTACTACTACTACTACTACTACTACTAATAATAATAATAATAATATAATAATAATAATATATAATATATAATAATAATATTATAATAATAATCAATAATAATAATATTAATAATATAAATATATAATACATAATAATAATAATAATAATCCAGCATATTATAAAATATCATAATTAACCAATGCAGATAAACATATCATAATAATAAACACCATCATTCATAATAATCGTGAGAAAAGTCCTTGCAACTACACTCGCTGCACTGTTATTTACAAATGCGTACTCATAAAAATAACAATAACCAAACTAATCATATAATAAATAAATATAAACTTTACATTTTTCTACCAATTCTTTCAACAATTTTCTAGTGTTACACCTAACCACATTCAAAAATTATTTCCAATTGATCGTCCTGCCCAGACTTAGCCTTAAACTTAACTTATTCCGTTCACGGACTTAACTACTGATACTCTTCCAATAACAGTGAGTAATGACACTTTAATGGGTCACTTCCAGCAAATGTACTAGTTTATTTTTCTCATTTTCCTCACCATTCTAATCAACACCTAATACCTGTAACCATGGTTCAAAGAAATAATGCATTATTACCTTTTTTATATGACTCCTATTATAATATCATTATTATTATTTTTATATTAATATTATATTGATTATTATTATTATTATTATTATTATTATTATTAGATTATTATATTATTAATTTATATTATATTATTTTTAATTATTATTAATTATTATGATTATTTATTATTATTTATTATTATTATCCACCTTCTCTCTTCCAAGACTGAGTGGTAAGAGTGCGGTGATCATTGGCACGCGGAAAACAAACCCTTCTTTATACCTATTAGTGAGAAACTCGTCGCAGTCAGAAAATCCGACCCTGGAGACTTTCACGGATCTGCGACGCTCTCACTTATGGGCATCTCGTCAATTTGTGGTTCATCCTATGGGCCAGGTCAACAATCATGCCCCCTCACAAAACCCTGCCTTTTTAGCTCCTATTATGCACCTTTCTTGCTGGAACAAAAAACTCACGTTGCTCTCCTCCAGGCATTCCTATGTACTGACTCAATCCACTTTTTTCTTTGGTCTATGCAATCTGTCGATTCCCAACACACTCCACTCTGCGCTATACATCCGCTTAACTAATAGACTATCAACCATCTTTTCTACACATGACGAAACCATGTCAACGGTACTTTCATTTATTCTTCTCATTTATCCCTTTCTTTCACACCCACACAACTCTCGTAATACGTTCATTTCCTCATTTTATCAATTTCTTCTCACACCTAAACACGCCCCTAAGAGTTGTCCATTTGAACACATTGTACTTTAAATCTGTACCTCATATTCGCTGACCAAGTCTCTACTACTATATATTTAAACGACAGGTATACTAATCTATACCCTCAAGTAAGACCCTAACGTACTCAAGACTTAGTGCCTTTTCACATCCCTCATACGATTTAATTTGCACCAGTCAACCTGTCCTGCCATTGCACAACTTCCTACTACCCACTCGCATCATTCGTTCCCTTTTCATCTCAATCATATTGTCCTAAATATTTTAAACTCAGGACCACTTGTGGCAGCTGCTAGCCAATCTAACATAACACCGAGAACTGTCCTCACTCAAACAACCATAACGTTACTCTTATCTACGTTTACTTTCAAAACCCCTCCTTTTTAACACACCATGCAAATCTCTCACCAATCCAACTTAAATTCTCTTCCAGATGTCACCACACAAAACCAAACCATCGCACATAATAGGAGTAGGGTACCTTCCACTCTCTTCATTCTCCATCATTCTAACCAATCCATTCCTGACAACATCTATCTCTAATTCTTGTCATAAACCCGCATCCATGTATACAAAATGGGAACAACCAAGAGAACATAACACATTCTGCCTTAACTCCGCTATTTAATATTTAAACCAACACTTTCCGACAACATTTTATTCTTATCATACGCCTTCTGCAAATCCATAAAACTCTTTTGATTCCCTTTCAGAAAGCTTACCACCAGCACCATTATATCACTAACACCTTGCCATTAGAGCTTCCCTGTTAATTCAACACACGCCTGCTTTGCAATCCATAAACCTAAAATACAATTTATTCCTTCATCCCTCATTTTGCTCAATCAATTGTGTTTAAGTAAAATGCTGAATCCACACATTCCTCTACCACTTCTTAAACGCACCTTGTTTTTCCACCAATCAGTCCTTCAGTTCACTATGACTCACTCTTTCGCCAAAATACAGTTTTATATATCTTTCGCTTACAAAACACTCAATAAACTAATAACCTATAGATTCCTACAGTTCGCCCTTTATTCTCCCTTATTTCCTTATATGTAATGCGGTACTATTTCTACTTCCTCTCCTCAATCCCTGCGTAACTCTACCCTCCATAAACGCTTATGCTTACCACAATTTTCCAAAAGCCAATCCAATATCATTCATCTTCGCCTCCGTTCTGATCAATTTTCACCAGGTAATTCATCTATACCTGCAGATTTACTTCATTCTTCAACTTTCTCATCTCTACCCATTACCTCTCCTTACTTATGACCTTATCCCCAAAATACACCATTTCCTTCTTGAACCATCAAACTCACCCACATTGCACCTTTCACCTCCTGTATTGCTGCCAGATGTTTATAAACAGTATTTTCGAACGTGTTCTCCACACTCCCCTCACATTCCATTCATCAGGTTACGGAAAGAAGCCACCATTCCTATTCATGGTACCTTGAAGCAGTATTCCCCTTATTCTGATTCTTAACCTTTCGCTCCTACCTATATATATAATAAGGTATATATATATATATATATATATATAATAATATATATATATATATATTATTAGTATAGTATATATATAGTATATATAGATATATATATATATATAATATATATATATTTGTTAAAGTTTGCAACTCCGACACTTCCTGAAAAAAAAATTTTTTTGTTGCCAATTTGCTATTATTTGTGTGTTGTTTTGAAAATCATAGAGACGTCGCGGCTTACTTTTTATAAAAATGTTAAAAAATTTGAAATCTTTAATTAGTATATATTTCATTAGGTTATGTAAGGTTAATTAAGTTATTTTAAGGTAGATGAGATTTAAATAGAATAGTTAGGAGTGGTTGTTTGAATATTTTTAACAGTTGAAGTTGCTTATTACTGAAATAAATATGTTCTAAGAGAGCAAACTCTACGATGCGGCAATTGTTTTATAATTTGAAGCTAAGACTGCGCTCTTTCATTGTTGGAAGCGAAAAACGAGAAGCAATTAATTTACATTTTGGCACCGGATTGTTTGCAGGGAAGCCCGTGTAGCCCGTGCGGGAGGTCTGCCATGCATTCGCCGCCACGTGGCTATGCCCTCCACCCTTCCGTTATTTGTTAAATTAACCCAAAAAATCAACAAGGCTGTCATGGTCCATCTAACTTTCATCTACACAAACTTTTATCCGTACATATCGTTTCAAATTTAAACTGAATATGACCAAATTGCCTAAGCATATTCATTTTTATAAAGCTCTTTGGTGCGATAGTGCTAACCACAAAGCCAATTATATAGTTAATTTCTTCCTTTTATCTGGTTGTTAATATAAATTAATTTAAATTACATTTATCAAAATTCAGCATTTACATCAAGAAAGTTGCGTGTTTCTTCTGGTTTCATAAATTTTTCCCTCTGATTTTCTTTCTTTTACACAAATAACCTCGCCGATTAATTTTGTTCATAGGAAAACTTCTCCCACGACCTTCATATGCAGCTTTTTCTCTAAATTACTTCTTGCCTATACTAATCCATCTTAGTTATATACTCTGAGTATTATAAATATATAATAATTATATATATATCTTATATATATAGTATATATATATTATTATATTATATTATATTACTATATATAATATAATATTACATAAGAATTTATACTAATACGCACTTACAATATATAAGTGATATAATATTATTTACTATACTACATAATTACTATAGTAATATAATATATTGCCACTAATATATAGATATATACTATATATCTATAAATGATATCTAGTATTCCCACGATATTAATTATCAATACTTTATACATATTATATTATTTAATGAATTACTGTATCTAGTTATATACATAAACGTATATACTACTAATAGTATCAGTTATTATATATAGTATACATATATTATATAGCCATAGATACGATATTACTATATATACTATAATACATACTAGTACATATCATCCCAATATTTTAAGATCCACCAACTTATATCCACATATATATATATTATATCTTGTGTATATATATTATATATATATATAGATAATATATACTATATTACATTATATATATACTATACCCATATAGTTATATCGTCTATAATACTTATATATATATATTGCCCTTTAAAATATAAATATATAATATACCACCTCTCCACTCATCACAAGCCAGTTACCCACATTTACAACCCACACTTATTCGTGCTTTCACCGTAATCCTTCCAAATTTTTTTTGTTCAGTCGACAAGCAAACATCATTAATTTAACCTTCTCTGAATAGTAATATCACATCTCCTCTGTCCGTTTATATTTTCTATATTTGGCAGTGTAACCCAGCCCACTGACATTCATTCTAAGTTTCAACACGTAGCCAGATACCGAACGCTTGCTACGGCGTGTTTACACTACTGGGTCGCACCTATATACCCACTCACCACCCACTTTTTCCTCCCGTTGCCTTAGCGACAATAGATTAAGGCGTGGAACCGGGTCTGCACCGTCCACAAACTACACATGTGTCCTTTTAGCACCTCAACGACACTCCCTAGGAAACATCACGCTGTTAGCGATCATATTCTTCTGGACCACGACACAATACACACACCTACACACACACACACACACATACACACACATGTGCAATTGATTTCTGAACAAAAGTGCTTGCTTGTTTATATTCACCTTAATGTTTGTCTATGGTCGTAAATTGGTATACGGAGAGGTCTCTGACTTCCGTGTAAGAAGAACTGTGAGTCCGACTAAGCCCAAGTAGTGGCGATATCATTAGAAACTGGACGTGTCATGGTATGTTAACCCTACAACCCAAAAATGCCCCAATGCGGATTGTGGAATACTCATCGCTTTTCAAGAGTGTTATTTCCATTTCTCTGTATCAATTAGTTATAATAAAAGGTGATATATATAATATTACAACATATACTTATATTATAATTATAATTTATATATATATATATATCATATATATCTATAATATATATTATACTACCGTAGTATACTATAGATTACTGCATATAGTACTGTATATTATATATATATACTATATATATACTATCTTTAATATAATCTAGTGATATTACCGTATACCAGTTATCTAATATATAGTATCCATAGATATGATATGTGCTGGTACGGTGCTTTTCTTGTGGTGATGTTGTGTTTGTGCTAGTAAAATGAGAACAATAAACGGTAAAATTCGAATTCTACATTAAGCGTATAATACTTCTCTGAAATTATTTCAATATTCAGAAATAAATATTGAAATTCCATATTTCATTAAAATTAATAAATATTTTCTAAAATACAAAAAAAAAAGTGCAATAGAAAAAAATTTTGAAATAATTAAAAAAGAAAAAAAAGAAAAAGATAATGATACAATGAAATGTTAAAACGCGAAACATATGTACCATCATGCACCCCTACACACAAAATATATATATTAATAAATATAATTATATATTATATATTATATTATGTATATATTATTATATATATATATAACAGCCCGTACTAGTATCTATATATTATAGTAATACATGTATATATTTCTATATATATAATATTATATATTATAGTATATAGATAATATTATATATATATATATTATAAATCCCTATTATAGACTTACTACATATATATATACTCTATTAATATATATATACTAATATAATATATATACTATACTATATATATATATATATATATATATATATATACCTATATTATATAAATTATAGATATATATCCTATATTTGGCAAGTATACTATATATTATTTATATCATATAATTTAATAAACTATATATATATGTGATATATATATGATATTATATTATTAGTAATATATATATATACTATATAATATAGAAATTATAATGAATCTGTTGTTACCCCTCATTGAAATATATAGTGGTCTCAGTCCCCATTGAATATATATATATATAGTATATGTATATACTAATATATATATATATATATATATATATATATAATATATATATATTATAATTATATATATATATATATATATATATATATATATATATATATATATATATATATAGTATTTATATAATATTATATATTATATACCTGTTAATATATATACTATTATATATTATATATACAATAACGTATATTTTCAAAGTATTCTTTTAAATTATATAAGATCAATATATATTGATATTAATATTATATTATATATATATATATATATATATAGTACTTTACAGTACTTTTATAATTCAAAACGTATACCTCCGTTCTTTTGGGTTTCTTGAAAGGCCAATAATAACGAGTTTTTTCCGTTTCTAAACACTCTCAGGAAATGAGCACGTAATCAACATCCACACTTCCCTTGCAGAAAACGACGCAGGGAATAATTACAAGATCAACCTTGTATTCATACCTCGCGGATCGCCCGCCCTTCTCATGAATGCAAGAAGCCTGCTCAGTTGTTTTTGACTTACTAAACTGTTGAGACGTATGTGATAATTGTGATATGAAAGGTCTATCAAAAAAGCTCTATCTGCTTTATACTATATATATATTCCACTATGATATATATATATCATATACCCTATATATATATTATATATATATATATAATATATATATATATATATTATTGATTATATATAATATATATATATATATATTTATAATATACTATAAACACCTAAAATTTCCAGGTAAAATGTCCAGAAGTCTTCGTATATAGTCAACAGACCTATCATTAAAAACTATAATCTGATTTAACTTCCGTGCAAATATATTCTGAGTCCACCATCTCACGTATATACTATATATATATATATAATAGGTAGTCTCCGTACGATAATAATAATAATATATTATTAGTATAATAATAATATACTTAAGAATATATATATATATATTAAATATATTATATTATAATATATTATATAATATATATATATAAACCACCTATATATCCTAAAATTTAATATATACATACCAATATATAATTATATATATTAGTAACATATATGTATACGTATTGTGTCTAATCTTTAAGTTTTTTACTAGCAATTATTTCTGTAATATTTTTTCTCGTTGCGGATTTGAAGCAGCCTTTTTGCAAGCCGTTTGAAAAAACAAGAATTTCATTACCCCCCTATAGTAGTTACTGCATTAATTATTGAGACGGTTTAGAGGATGTTATAACTATTATATCAATTTAAATGAAAGAAGGTAAAAATAAACCATTTTAATAACAACAAATTTATAATTGGAAAAAATTAGGAAGAGTAAAACAAGTACATGCAAATATATCAAAAGCCATGCGTAAAAACTGAAAATGAGTAAAATATAAAGTCGTTTAAATGTCTTGTACTTTTTAAATGTATATTATTTTAAATGCTTTGATATCAGGCAGACACACATAAAAAAATATGTCTTTATTAAAAAAGGTATATTATTAATAAATTGATATTAATTACATTATTAATTACTTATTAATTAATTACATTTAATTACAGCTTTCATTATTTCCATTATATATTTGTAATCGTGATGTGATGCTTTCCAGGTTTTTTTATTCTATTGTGGTTGGTTGTACTTAAGGTTAAAAGTCTCCCTTTGGAGCGAAATAAAATTGTATTAAGAAGATTGAATAATTCACCTTCTGTATGACGAGTAGTGCCCAACGGCAGAAAAACCTACACTAGCGACTCTTGAACCAGAATCAAGCGAGCCGTTCTGCTGAAATGCATTGTCAGATGTCTGATGCCGAGCCCGGCGCCGCCTCTAAACCACCACAAAGAAGCCTCTACCCGTTCGACAGCGTCGAAAGACGCCAAAGTAAGGAGTTTAGATGCAATCAAATAAAATTTTGATTACATCTATTATAATTATAGTTTTTCAAAATAATATATATATAATATATTATATATATATATATAATATATATATATATATATATATATATATATATTATATATATATATATATTTATTTATTATATATTTAAATATATATATATATATATATATATATATATATATATATATATATATATATATATATATATATATATATATATATATATATATATATATATATATATATATATTATATTAATTATATATATACATTTGTATATACTATATACTATATATTATATATATTATATATATATATATATATATATATGAGTTAAGGTTATCAGATTATTTGAACCCCCTTTGACAACTATTGTAATATGATGTTTTCAAGATACTTTATATCTCGCGTTAAGCTTAAAAATGTTTGCAATTTATACTAATAACTAACATGTGGGAGACGAAGCAGTTTCCGTTGCACAAATTTGAAAAGTTTTTGAACTTAGGATATTCAGTATTGCATTTATCAACAGTTGAATTTCAAAAGGTTTAAAGACAGCTAACCAGAAAATCCTTTGTAAGCTAATTGAGAATAAAATCAGAATGATAGGAGAAAACAACTCTAGTGGCAACGGAATGAACATAGGATAAAACAACTCTAATGGCAAAAGAATGAACATGTTTGAAATTAATTTTAAAATTTTGAGCCGATATTTCGACGTAATAGTGAATTGCGTTTGAGGAATAACAGATATGATCGTCATGCAGATCTCTTCACCTTTTTTTTAAAAAGAAAATTTATGTTCACACCCTTGGACTTTGGTTATTCGTTGGTATACAACTTCGTGTTGTAGATACAGCACACGGGTCATTATTTTGCACTGATTATTAAAGCTTTCAGTTGAAAAAATCTTTCTGTAATTCTTCACAGTTAGCAGCAGCGTGTCAATGCACTATTCTTAATACTCACGCTTCCACATAGTAACATAATATACAACACAATATTCCTTCACGCATTAAAATGATCAGTCCTCTTAAAGCGCTCCTTCTCACGGATTTTCTGATAATACTCGAATTCAAACTATTGCAATTGGATATTCAAACAGACCATGCGGTTTGAACTCAATAATATGACCTATTTTATTAAACCTAGATTCTGTGATTTATCATCCACCTGGTCAGCAAAACACCTAACATGATTTCTCGTTGGCTCAGAGACTCTGCATACTCTGATCGGACACGAGCATATGCGGATTGATAATAGAATTGAAGACTTTATAGAGTGAATACAAGTGGGAGATATATTTAGATCGATGATTAGAAAGATCAAAACAGCTACCTTCTTTCAGAATCCGGTGGACCGAACCTCCCTTCTAGCAAAAGTGTCAATTTTTAGTCATGGAGAGCTGAGTTGAACAAGACCAGGATCTAACTCTGAGGAGCACCCCGTTAATCCACTCGAAAGAAAGTCATCAGGGTTGATCGTAGTTGGTAGTGTAATTCACCAGGTCCTTGTCTATGTGGTCTCCGTAAACATTGGATACATAGGAAAAGGAGGTGTTAGGGGAAAGATCGCAGGAGTCGTGAAAGGTAGAATTTGATGGGAAATAGAGGCCAGAGGGATTATTTATTAATCTTTCGTTAGCAGTGTTAGCTATTGAACCATGATTGCTTGTAAGAATAAAGAAGATAGATTTACAATAGTTGTTATAAGTAACATTTATCACAGGCCAGAAATGCTTATCAGACGGAAGTCATAAGTATAAGCACAAATTCGTTTTGTGAAAGTATACTTGGTTTTCCGGTCAGTAGTTTTGCAACGAATCTGAGTTAAATGAATATTAATTAGGAAGAGAGAAAGGAAAACAAGAATTTTACATTCGTGATACATATTGTCTCTAGCCTGAGTTGCACGAAAACATTTACATTCGAATTATATATTGTGAGGATAGAAATGTTAGAAAGTATTGAATCGACTCATCACAAATTCGACAGACACAAATGTTATCTTCCGTGATAAAGCACAAGTCTTTCCAGGAAAAGGTGATGTAGATGCTACACAATTCCTACTCAACCCCATCGAAGAGTCAGAAAAGTATTTAGAACATGGTGATCTCGATGGAGAGGCATTATTAAATCTAACCTCGATAAAGAAGAGGTTTCTCCAATGGTAGGAGAAGTTGTGTAATTTTAATGAGAAAGATTGTAACATAAATATGAAACGTGCTTAATTTAACAATTAATTAGCTATTCTAGATCGCTACCATCATCGATATGCGAGCAACTCAGCAACAATATATATATATATATATATATATATATATATATATATATATATAAAAATATAAATATATATATATATATATATATATATATATATATATATATATATATATATATATATATATATATATATATATATAGATATATATATATATATATATATATATATATATATATATATATATATATATATATATATATATATATATATATATATATATATATATGCGAGCAAATATATATATATATATATATATATATATATATATAGTTACAAAGCATGATTAAAATATAAAACAGACTCGAAATTAAAGAAATTCCCTCGTATTTTTCCCATAGTTACTTTATCTCCTCTCAGATCACGAGAAATACCAAATTGCTTTGTTTAATATATGAGTGTCGGTCTGTAAAATTAACACTCTTGGTATGGTTTGTCGTGGTATGGTGCAGTACGGTGTAACAAAGGGGGGGGTTTTAAACTCGTCGATCCAGGCCCAAATGGTGAACAGGAAAAACGCCATCAAAAAAGGATAGGTTTGGTTAGGTTAGGTTAGGTTGGGTTGCTAGGTTAGGTTAGGTTAGGTTAGGTTAGGTTAGGTTAGGTTAGGTTAGGTTAGGTTTGGTTAGGCTATTTTAGGTTAGGTTTAGTTAGGTTAGGTTAGGTTAGGTTGTTCAGTTAAGAAGTTTTGTTGGATTCGTTAGAGAAACTCTATATAACCAGATTTTTTTTTATAAATGTTGACCAATTTGACCTGTCGCTCATTTTCCCTGTCGACCATTTGGTACTTTTGGTACTTTTGGTACTTTTGGTACTAGCTTCAATTTGGGTCGTCGTAGCTTCTCAGAAAATTATTAGTATTAATTTCATTTCTTAATTAAGAATTTTTTAACTTTTTTGGGGTAAATTTAATACTTGTGAAACACGAAAATGTGTACAGATTTGAGTCTTTTATTACACTCTATGTAATAATGAATAATTACTAGAATCAGTTAAAGATAATCACACCCAAATCGATGAGTTGTTAGATTTTAACAACAATATAATTAATCCTGCGAAACTACTTTTCATAATAATTTATACTTTTAGATTATTAGTATTTAAATATTATTATTAAATACTTTTATTCTGTACAACTATTTTAAAACTTAAGTTTAGTTTAATTATTATTAAAATCTCGACCAATAAATAGATAGTACTTAATAAATTTCAACCAATAGGCGAATTCTGGCAACCCTATCGATTTGGGTGTGATTATCTTTACTTGATCCTAATTATTATACTTAATGTTATTACATTAGATTATAAATTTCAAAATAGACCCATTTTTTCGCGAAGTTGACCGTCCTGTCGATTTTGGGCCGTGTCCAAAAGAAAGGTTAAGAAACTATGATCTAGAGAGTATCACGTTCTCTCGTCGCAGGTGGTTTACTTGCCTTGAGCTCGTGAAAGCCTGAAGGGCAGTATTTTGTCCGCCTGGAGGGACGGCATATGCCCTTCGTTGGTGAGTTCCGCTCTCTAAAGCGAAACAAAACAAAAAAAAAAACTCTGATCTAGCACTGTTTTGATCTGTTGGAAGTATTTTTCTTCGCGGAACGCACCATGAAGTCGCATATACCTTTATGTTGGAGTATTTTGTTCTCTTTAAGATAATTACGCCAATTCCATCTTTCAAGAAGACTTGAACATAGAGTATTAATATAATATATTAATTATCTGTGAGTTGCTCATTAGTTTATCGTTAAATCTTAACAAATCCGGATAAAAGATGGGGATAAAGGTCAGACCATTTACTACATTACCATATTCAGTACAGATATATATTTTTTTTTATTTTTACTTGTGGGTAGACCACGTAAATCTTTTACAAATTTACAGTGTACCCGTAAGGAATATTTTGAACATTTGGGCAAGTGAGTAAGGAAAACTATTATATCCGCCACTCTCGATATTCTTTAGTATGTAGCACTTGTAGCAGGTTTTGTCCTACTACCAATACGTCAGCAAGACTACCACGCGAACCCTCATAAAACTAAGGTGAAGATATGTATATATATATATATATATATATATATATATATATATATATATATATATATATATATATATATATATATATATATATATATATATATACTTTCTATATATATATATATATATATTATATATATAGATATATATATATTTTTATATATATATATATATATATATATATATATATATATATATATATATATATATATATAGTATATATATATATATATATATATATATATATATATATATATATATATATAGATGTTTTCACATGGGTAGGCAAGATATATATATATATATATATATATATATATATATATATATATATATATATATATATATATATATATATATATATATATATATATATATATATATATATATATAATTAAATTAATTAAAATGCAAAGGAAACTGTTTCCAAATAAAATGTAAAAAACCCTTTCTGACCACATTTTTTGACGCACGGAGATGACGAGCGGGAGGCACGCCTCCTTTATATCAATAAGTAAAGTATAGGAGATATATTTTAATTTCAGCTACGCCGATGTGCGTAGGAAAGTTAAGCAGTGGATAGAGAGGCAAAGCATAAATACCTCATTTTTGGTTTTATATTTCTTTAAGATTTTGTAGATTAATTTTCTTATGGTTTCTTATTATATTAACATTTTTTATATTTTTTTATTTGTTTTTCTTAATTATTAATTTGTTCTTAAAAATAAGATAGGCAATGCCTACCCAGCCTATCCCTTTCTTAATTACGCCACTGATATATATATATATATATATATATATATATATATATATATATATATATATATATATATATATATATATATATATATATATATATATATATATATATATATATATATGGCTTCATCCCCAAAGAGTTCAGGCATGTAACTAGAAAACTATAACATCTATATGAAAATAAATAACATTTTTGATTTGATGGAAGTAATTTCATCGAAGAAACTTAAAAAAATTATTTTATTCTATCATTTATTAATAACATCTTAAATATTAAAATCTTACACCTCGCATTGTACGCTTTGATTGACCGATTGACCTTGAAAGCTGCTGCATTAGTTCTGGAGTTCGAGGTGCCAAATACCATTTTTTTACGCTTTGGAGAAAATATTATTTTTTTATATCCTTTTAGGGGTTCGACGGAGGGACAGAGGGGGGACAAATCCGTCGTCCCTGGTAGGCCGAGAAACCCCTACTCTATCCATCGTTCTTGCTTACCCGGAGGTATTCGTTAGTTTTAAAAATCAACATTTGGCATCTTTGTTTGCTCAGTCGGAGTAAGCGAGCATAAATGATTTCAAAAACTGTAATTTTTCCAACATTTTTAACAAATTTAATTTTTAAAAAGGTTATTTTTTTATTTTATTTTTAATTCTTGAAAAATGTCTCCTGATTAACAAAATATTTTTTTCCTAGCTGTTATAGTTTTTTAGTTACATGCCTGTTCTTTTCGGGCTGACATATATACATACATATATATATATATATATATATATATATATATATATATATATATATATATATATATATATATATATATATAGTATATATATATATATATATATATACATGTTTATATAAGTGTATTTGTTTGTATGGGTATATCTCTGTATATATATATATATATATAGGTCTATATATATATATAGTAGGTATATATATATATATATATATATATTCGTTTTAACGAAATAAGAAGGGGTAAAACGTTTATTATATAATTTAAATTATTTTAATAATGTTTAAATAAAACAATATAATATAAAAGCGTCTTAATTAAAATACCAAATAAACCTGAAATATATAGACGTTGCTATATATATATATATATATATATATATATATATATATATATATATATATATATATATATATATATATATATATATATATATATATATATATATATATATATATATATATATATATATGCGTGTGTGTGTGAATGAGTGTGTGCGTATTTGTGTTTCCTCAGAGTCCTAAGTTTCCAAATAAATCTTTGATTAAGTCCTTCCTGTACTCTTTCAAAAACTAGAAAGAAAAATAGAGAACCAATACAAGTAAGAGTAAGACTGCGATAATCGCCCCGAATACGTAACAGAAAGCCTTTGTACCCTGAATCAGTCCTTGGTACCTATGAAATTCTGGTCTTTCTGGTTTAAAGAGGTGAGGGTACTAGTTTTCTGGTACGTCGTCGTTACCCTCACTCGCCACAAACAGATTTGCATCAACTTCTGTCAGGGCCTATACTTCTAAAAGAATCTTTCCACTGAGTTTGCCTTGATCGTCGAAGAAAGGGACAAAACCTTCTAATCCGAGAGGCGGTTATTTTTAAAGCAAAAATACGTCGTATTTGGAGCAATTGTTCAAACAATTTTGAGTAACTTCACCTTCATTCTTCAGAAATGGAAACTGGTTTAAAGGTAGTGTGACTTCACCTAATAACTCGTTTTTTAATATATTTTTATCTATAACAGTAAGTTTAAGCTACGGTTTTATTCTTTTATTCAACATAGGGACAAAAGTTTTTTCGATATCGATATAGGGGAGATCATCTAAAATTATTCTGTAGTTAAACAAACCAATTTTGTTTGCGACATTTTAATGAACGTCGGTTTTACCCTATCTTTCCAAACCTTCGATTTCAGCCATTACGTAAATATCAGGATATTTTTCTGAAGAATATTTGAAATGAACGTCATAAATAATTACTCTAACCTAATAGGGAATGGGATTTCTTGGGGATATCGACACGGGTAATGGTATCTTTTTATCTCCAGGAAATAAGTCTATCCATAATATTATTTGCCCTATATCTTACTTGCCCGTTTTTGAATTACGCAAAGTACGTTTCTCAACATGTTCAGGCACAATTTTAAAAGACTTACAGAGTAATGGAAGGTGGAAATGTAATAAATCTAATGAAAGTTGTTGTTTTGCTTCTTAACAAAGTACCCTAATTTTTTCTTACTATTTTGAAGCATGCGCAGAAACGTTGGGAGTAAAGAGCTCTCTTTTGATAATTTGTTACGTTACGTCGTTAGTATTTGTACTCTGAAGATCATTATTTTCTGGAAGATTTAACTTTTCTTTGTCTTTTCCACCACAGTAAAATAATGTTTATATTTATTGAGTTTCTTAGTAAGATGAAATTTGACCTTTGTATAGAACGACAACGCCTCTTTCATAGATAACAGCTTATGGAAACGGATTTATTAAACTAATATTTTTCATTCTTATCATAAAATCGCTTTCATAGTAAGATGAAAGAACGTTTTTCAATGCGTAGTTATGTCTAAATACAATTCCTTCGACTGAAACGGTAAATGAGTCTATCCAAACGGGGTTATTTAGCCCGTAGAGTTAACACAAATCTTTCAGTAAATCAGATGGTAAGAGGCAATCCCGCCAATATCCTACAGTCAATTCATTTTCCACGTACCGAAAGGGTATTCCACATCTTCCGTGGAAACTGTTGTAGTATCGATTTTCTATATTTATTGTCGTTTCTCCGATTAAACTTTACCCAGTAGTTTTGTAATCAAATACATGAACAGTTAAACTTTCATGCTATGGCAAAATTATTTCTTTCTCATATAACTTTCCAAATTTCGGTTAAACCATGTCTGGAAGGTACTCGTCACGAAATATCTCGATTTCATCGCCAATCGTAAATCCCAAAAACGGATCTGGTAGGGATTTTGTACTATATAGTGTATCTTAGATATACGCTTCCACAACATAAACCCTTAGTCTTACCCTTTTCCCTGTCAATGGCAAAGGGTTTGACAAAAGCCTTTGCAAACTAAAATCATTTTGACTGGAATTGAAATTGTCTTCAAGAAAATTTAAATTTATCGAACATTTAATTTACATTATTTCTGAATATACTAAATTTCTTGAAAATGTTTTATGTTTAAAATGATATATTGGAAACGTTAACAAAAAATTTTCGAATTTTTCAAAGTCTTCCAAATCTTCCAAATCTCTGTCAAAAATAACAAAAGGAAATGTGTCCACCAAAGAACTAGGAATCTGTTCCATAGACAAGTAATATCTAGCCCACCAATCAACTTCAAACTTAGGTACGTTTTATTAAATATTTTCAAATTAAATTATACTTTGTTAAATTTCCTGAAATTTTATCACACTCAAAGTACTATTTTCAACTTGGTCTTTTTCAGAATACTTGTCCTCAAGAAGTTTGAGACTATATTTCTCTTTAAAAAATTTATGCACATTATGAAGTGCACTCGTTCCGATAATTTTAGAGTCTCTTTCCCGAACAACAATTTGCAACTCGGGTAAATAATATGAATCTACTGGTAAGGATATAACTAACGTTTATAACTAGTTATCTTACTGAATATTTATCCAATTCTTTCTAATTCTTTTAACAAGTGGAATTCCTTGAGGTGGAGCCTCAAGAACATAATTTCCAATAACAACTGAAATGGTAATATTTACGGACATGAAATCTATATTTCTTACACCCCAAAACAACACCTGCAATAGAGCATTCTATGTTTTTGGTTTAATGAAGTTGGGAATCATTTTGATTTTCTTTACTGTTTTCCGACTCTTCAGATCTGGTGGGTTTTGTTCGTAAAGAGCTAACAAACAAAATACTGAACCACTTTCTTCACAATGGTTATTCAAGAGGTTGTACATTTACATCCTGGCATTGGAATCCCTAATTAAGGTAGGGAATACCGTTGTCACTCCCAAGAGATCATCCTTAATCACATCTTTATCGTGGAGTGACAAAACTGAAGGAGTATTCTACACCTGATAATCATCTCCTTCGATTTCTAAAGATGGAAATACTAGCGTTTAATCCCAAGTAGGATTCCGTGTGTTTTCAATGACATAAGACTGTTTGGTTACTCCCCGAAAACTCAATCTTATAAAAGGATCACATAAACCATCCATGTCTGCTACAGGAATTTATTTAGCAGAATATAAATAAAAATGTGCAGTGAATCTTCTGCTTTTTGATAATTTCATAATAATCAATTTGCTCCTTTAATATTGCTGAAGCACATAATTATTATCCTCTTTTTCTTTCTTTTATTTGCCTTTAAGGCTCGCCTTGATTTCTTTTTGTTCATCCCCGTTAGTTGCATCTTTTAATGGAGTACTATGTTCCAGAGTTAGATCTTTGTACTGATCAGCTTCTGTCATATTATCTCCATGTGCTGATCTAAAAATTTTAAATTTTCACATCGTTTTAAATAACAGAAGGGATTCAGTATATTTGACTACTAAATAAATTTATTTGTCCTTATGTTTCTTTGAACGTATTTAGAATTAATTAAAACATATTTACCGTCCAAAACAAACATTAAACATGGATTTGCAATGCCTTCTTTTACAAATTTACATAAAATTTAAAAAGCAATAAGTTTTAATAAAATACAATGAAAAGTTATTAAATTAGAAACTTAAGTAACTTCACGCAGTATTTTAATTTATATATATATATATATATATATATATATATATATATATATATATATATATATATATATATATATATATATATATATATATATATATATATATATATATAATATATATATTATATATATATAATAATATATATATATCTTTCCTCAGATTGGGGGCGAGATGCGTAGCCTACACTGGAACAGAAAAGTAGTAGAAGAGCATGACGCAAGTCGAAAAGAAGTCCCCCCCTTACCCTCCCCTCCATACCCATAAGTGATATCTCTTCTCAGTCAGAAAATCCACACTAGGGTTTCACGAGACTGCATCGAACCCTCACTGTGGTATCTCGTCAATGTGTTGTTCATCTCCTGGACAAAGTCCTCAACCATACCCCCTTCACAAAACCATTCCATTCACACCTATTATGTACCTTTCTTCTCGCCTTATCCAAACTCGCATTTCTCTCCTTCAGGCATTTCTTTACTGACTCAATTCACTTTTTCTTTGGTCTCTTAGCCGGTCGATTCCCAGCACACTCACCACTAAATCCGCTTAACCAACAGACTAGCCTCCATCTTTCCATATTACCAAACCATATCTATGTACTCTCGTTTATTCTCTTATTTACGCCATTCTTCACACCATACAACTTCCAAATGCGTTCATTACTCATTTTATCCGTTCTTTTCAAACCTACCCCCCCCCTAAGACTTTTCATCTGGAAGCATTGTACCTTATATCAATACTTTTTATTCAACACCATAGTTTCACTACAATACATTAACAAAGTTAACAGCATACCCTTATGCAAAACTCTAGCGCATCAGAGACTTATTCCCTTTACATCTACCAAGGATTTAATTGCACCAGCCTCTTCCTACCATTCACAACTTTCCTACTACATTCTGCATCATCCGTTCTTTTTCATCCAACATATATATCCTAAATATTTAAACTCTGATACTTGTTACAGTTGCTCACCATCCAACACGATATCACAAATCAGACTCTCCTCACTCACTACCATGACCTTATTCATATCTGCATTTACTTTCAAACACCTCCTTTTACACACCCTGCCAAACACTTCTACCAATCCTCTCAAACTCTCTTCAGATTCCCCACACACCAAATCATCCGCATGCAGTAAGCCGCGTACCCTCCATTCCCTTCCAACATCCATCATTCTAGCACCTTCCCCTGCCGCCCTACCTATAATTCTTTCATAACTACATCCATATTCAAATTAAATAACCAAATAGACATTACACATCCCTGCCTCACTCTGCTATTGATATTAAACAGGCCACTTTCATCTCCATTTATTCGTACACTCGCTTCACTATCGTCACACATACTTTTGACCACACAAAAGCCATAACCAACACCATATATCACTAAAACCTGCCACACGAGCTTCCCTATTTAATCCTATCATACGAATGTTGCAAATCCATAAAACTTAAATACAATTTGTTCTTCTCTCATTTCTCAATATATATATATATATATATATATATATCATATATACTATATATATATATATATATATACTATATATATATATATATATATATATCATATATAATATATATTATATATATATATATATATAATACTATCAAATATATATAATATACCTATATACTATATATATATATATATATACTATCATATCATAATACTATATATATATATATATATATATATTTATATATATATATATATATATATATTATATCTATCTATCATCTATACTATCATATATATTACTCGTATAATTACTAATATACTATACTATATATACTATATACTCATATTATATCATATATACTATCATAATATACGCTATATATATATATATACTATATATATACTATATATATATATATTATCACTATATTATTACAGGGAGTATCCGTGTCTTCAGCGAACATTTGACATCAGATCCGATTCAATACTTGTAAAACTTGAGGCAATATGGAATGATAAGGAAGTAGAAGGGTTCTAATGGTTTGACTTTTAACCTTATACTGATGTTGATGGATGTAATTTAAATAGTTATAATAAGATTTATTTATTTTGATTTGTTAACTGTTTTAAATAATTTTCAAACTCCAGTTCTTAAAAAAGCCACAAGATCTTCAACGTTATTAGTTTTAGTATTGTTAATGATAGATCTTTTTCTGCTAATGATTGAGTTAAGAAAAGATAGATGGTTATCATAATATAATTAGGTGTACCTTAAATGCTGCATAAGAAGCATCATTGACAGAAAATCTGCAGGTTTTAGGTTTGAAGAATAGAGACATAAACAAATTTAGAAAAATGTGTTAACAATTTTCTCTGAAGGTCAGGGTCCAATATTTTCTCCGGGCTGAACCCCATTTAGCCCATACCTTAAAATGGACATAAAATTCTTAATTTTTAGCCAATTTCGATAAAAAAAAAAAGCCAAACCGCAGCTTTTCTGACATCTAAAACGCCGTTTTCGAATGTTTTTGTGTCTGTAGTAATTTTTTCAGAATTTTCATTTTTTGAAAACCTATGTTTTTGACATTTTTCCCTTCAACTCCTACAATTTTTTCGAAATAGCTTCAAACTAGAAATACACATAGATGGGTCTATTACCTAGAGAATCCATGAAATAGTTTGATATTTTGAAATTTGTGCTCAGTAATGAATGTCGAAATTCAAAAACTACTTTTTTGGTTTTTAAAATGAAAAATTGCGATAATTTTTTTTCTGCTCATGCGATCAAGATGAGTTTTCATAGCATATTTAGTCTGGAGAGATACACATTTTTTATTTAGGTAATTTCTTTGTATATGCAGTAATTTTGGATTTGTTCTTGGAACAGCTTTGATCAAAGGCATTTTATGTATTTTAGGGGATGACTCCGGGACATAATACAAGAAGTGAGAAGGATTCGATGTAACAGGAAAAATCAATGTTTACAATCAGTGAGAAGTAGTCACTGCCATGGGAAAAATCAGTGTTTGTAAATCAGTGAGAAGTACTCTCTACCACAGGACAAATCATTGGTCGTGGGAAACAGTATTTCATAAACAGGATTCAAATCGAGGATTTTGTGTTCGACGGGAAACCAAATCAGAGGTGTGCCGTATTGCTGACGAGGCGTCAGGTCAACAGGGTTAAAGTTGAACACAGGTCTTTCGGGGGAATCATTTAACACAGGAACAGTAAACATTTGCGGAAGGAGTTTGAATTACGGGATAAGTATTTATAAGGTTATGCTGGGTTATTGCCTGAAGTAGGAATCAAGGTAAATTAGTTAAGCTTTTAAAATTACTTGTTTATTTTAAAAGATTGAAAAACACAGGAATGATGAATATTTTAAATATGTTGTTGTTTATTTTAAAAGACTGGAGAATACAGGAAGGAAAAATATTTTTAAATATGTTGTTGTTTATTTTAAAAGATTGGAAAACACAGGAATGATGAATATTTTAAATATGTTGTTGTTTATTTTAGAAATAGTTATATGTCGCAGGAACTGCGTTTTCTTTATCAGGTTGTTATTTTAAGTTGTAACGAACAGTAAAAGGATCATTTATTATAAGGGTTTGAGAATTGTGCTTTTAAATATATATTCAAAAATGAGTTTGTCTTAAACTTTCACCTTTCTCCTTGCTAAAAACTAAAAAGGTTAAAAAAAACAGGTTCTTTTATAGTTTTATTTAAACAAGTAAAAAGAATGAAAACAGGAAAATATATTTAATTATTTATTTTGAAGTAGTAAACAGGTTTAAAATAATGAAAACATCATCTTCATTGTAAATATATGCCTGTATATAATATACCATATATATATATATCACTATATATATATATATATACTATATTACTATACCATATATATATATATATAGTATATTATATAATATACTTACTATATATATATATATATTTAATATACCATGGGCGTAGCCAGGCGGCGCGCTGCGTGCGGGGGGGGGGGCACTTGCTCCCTCCTAAATCTTGGCGAA
>JABUQX010027608.1:12500-17500 GCA_015478945.1 Trachelipus rathkii | reverse complement strand
TGATGCAAAGAGACGAAGGGGATTAATGAGCATTTAGAAGACTATTAATGTCAAAGTTAAAAAGTAATGACAAATGTTGTATTGTTTATTAGTAAGTTTTTGCTTTACTTTACCAATAACAGTAATGAAAAAGTGTTTTTAAAATGCGCATCTCTTTAAATATATATAAACTTTTTTTTATTGTAATATACTCTGGTTCTTTTGTACTGCTAATGTGATTTTCCTTTGATATGAACAAGAAAACTTTTTTGTCATTCGTTCCAAAAACTCTATCCACCCCGTCCATGACTAAAAGGGGCGCACAAAATAAGTCGCGGGGGGGCGCAACTGACCTTAGTTACGCCACTGATATATATATATATATATATATATATATATATATAATATATATATATATATATAAAATATATATATATATATTATATATATTATATGATATATATATATATATATATTATATATATATATATATATGGGTGTGTGTGGTCGCCCCCACCCCCTCCTACAAGAAGCGGGCGATCTCGAGATATTGAGCTACCACAATATGCCGGGTCGAGAGATCCGTTAAAAAGATTGTATCTAAATTTCGTCTTATGTTCGTCAGGCAGAGCCGTAATTTGTCGAGGAAGGACATCTTTGATAGTGAGGAGAGTGAACATTATTAATTTTATATTTATATTCCTAAAAGGATGGATGGTGTCCAGAGTGAAGACGGAACTACTCTGGTTTGATGGTCCAAAGTTTGTTCTGTGAGGGGATGTTCCAGGTGGACTTTCTTGGAGTATGGTGTTATTAGGGTAAGCGGAGATCATTCTTTGGGTTAATTGAGTATAGATATGTTTGATAATGTTATACCTAGAGGCGGGGAGGGGGAGGGGGAGGGGGAGGGGGAGGGAATCGTATTATTTTTGTTAGAATATTTAAAAGTTGGTGTGATTTTGTTAATTCTGGGTTCAGGGGCTGCTGTAATACTTGGTGCAAGGGGTTGTCTGGTAAGAGTGATCATATCAAGATGAGCTTTTACAGGAAGGATTTTTATTTCAGTAAGTAAGTGATGGATGGGTATGGAGGGAAGACATGCAGTATGAATTATTCTTAAAGCTTTGTTTTGTGGAACCTTTAATTTTTTCATATTGGACTGTGATATTGCGGATGCCTAGGTGGGTGATACATACATAGTTTAAGAAAGAGCAGAGTTATTGTCCATATACTATTATGAGAGTCTTTGTGCTGGCCAAAATTTCTTCCCATTAGTGCTTTCATCGCGTTTAATTTATGCGAGTGTCTCTAGAGGTGATATTATTTATGTGGTGGGATGAATATTATGTGTGTGTCGAATATTAGACTAGAATAGTGGGTTGTTTATTAAATGGAAGTCTATTATTTGAAAGAAGAACTGTTGGATGGAAATTTGATTTTGATTCCCTTCTGCCAGGTCTAATTAATGGGATAAAAGATGTTTGAGGAGAGGCAGTCATTCTGCTTGTTGAGAACCATTGTTCAAGCTGGTTTATGTATCGTTGTAGTTCTCAACTAGCTGTCGTCTGCATAACTGCTGATTTTTACAGAAGGGGATATTGGTTGTGCTAGGTCACGCATAAAAAAAAAATAAAGAGGCGATAGGATGGCGCCCTGGGGATGCCATTATATAATCTGTATGTACGGAGGTGTGGCGTTCACTATATATATATATATATATATATATATATATATATATATATTATCATATATATATATATATATATATATATATATATATATATATATATATTGATGTGTATATGATATATAATATATATATATATATCTCCTCTGGTAGGCAAAGGCGGGACGCTTGGCAAATTCAACCAGAGTTGAGTGAAGTTCCCAAATCTGAGGGAATTTAAAGATTAAAGGCTGACATGCCCCGAAGATATGCTTTTGAAAGTGTGCAAATCAATGGTAATTGTGAAAATAGGTAAAGGAAGTGTTTTCCAGACCCTACCAGTGGAGTACATGTGAGATTGAGTATAACGGTTAAGCCTGGCATCGGAGAGTCGGGTAGGGAAAGGATGAGACGGTGTATAAAGGTGTGTGGCACTAGCCCTTCTCAATGAAGGAGGTATACGGCTGAAGAGTTCAGGAGAGCAGTGTACATTGTAGTGGCAATAGAATAAGGAGTGACACAACAATTCGACGGAGAGAGAGAGAGAGAGAGAAGAGAAGAGAGAGAGAGAGAGAGAGGAGAGAGGAGAGAGAGAGAGAGAGAGAGAGAGAGAGAGAGAGAGAGAGAGAGAGAGAGAGAGAATATTAAACGAAAATCCCTAGACACCACCTTTTTAAAGAGAGTTGTGTGAATGAAACCATCCCAGATGTGTGAGGCATACTCTTTGCAGGAGCAAACGACATCCCTGTAAATAGCAAGCAACTGGGGTGGCATGAAGAAATTCTGAAGGGGACTCAAAACACCCAACCTTTTAGAAGCTTTTTTAGAAAGAAAAGTGATGTGATCTTTCCAATTAAGATCACGAAAAAGAGAAATGCCAGAGAGAGAGAGAGAGAGAGAGAGAGAGAGAGAGAGAGAGAGAGAGAGAGAGAGAGAGAGAGAGAGAGAGAGAGAGAGAGAGAGAGAGAGAGAGAGAGAGAGAATATTAAATGAAAATCCTTAGACTCCACCTTTTTAAGGAAAGTTGTGTGAATGAAACCATCCCAGATGTGTGAGGCATACTCCATGCAGGAGCAAACCACACCCTTGTAAAGAGAAGCAACTGGGGTGGCATGAGGAAATTCTGAAGGCGACTCAAAACAACCAACCTTTTAGAAGCTTTTTTTAGAAAGAGAAGCGATGTGATCTTTCCAATTAAGATCACGAAAAAGAGAAATACCAGAGAGAGAGAGAGAGAGAGAGAGAGAGAGAGAGAGAGAGAGAGAGAGAGAGAGAGAGAGAGAGAGAGAGAGAGAGAGAGAGAGAGAGAGAGAGAGAAATGTGATTCTTCTAAGAAGATAACGAGAAAACAAACACCAAACGAATATTAAGGGCAGACGAAGGTTCGAGTTGTATGTTTTCGAAGATGTTATAATTGTGTGGAAAATTATATCGATTAGAAAGAATTGGGAATATAATAGAACTGAGGTTTTGAGGCATTGAAAACTACATTGATCTCAATATCCAAATTATAAATTTGAGAAGGGTCAGAGGTCAGAGGTCAGAGGTCAGAGGTTAGTTGTCCCAAGGCTTCCCTTCTAGGGCTATGTGAAAATAGTAATGAGGGGTGGAGTCGTCAGCATAGGAGTACATAGGTGAAGAAGTAATAGAGAAAAGGTCATTAATGAGAAGTAGAGAGTTGGGGATAAGACAGAACCCTGAGGAACACCACTATTTATAGATTTAATGGATGAACGGTCGCCGTTTACACCTGTTGCTATAGAACGACCGGAAAGGAAGTTAGAGAGAAAGTCACAGAGAGAGAGGATAGATACAGAAGGAGGGAAGTTTAAAAATCAAAGCTTTGTTGGGCCAGACTCTATCGAAGTCTTTCAATATGTCTAGTGGCACAACGAAAGATTCACCGAAATGCCGACGGGCAGAGGACAAAGAATCAGAAAGAGGAGAAAGAAGATCAACACCAGAGCGCTTATCACGAAAGCCGTACAGGCAATCAGAGGTAAGATTAGAAGAACTGAGATATTTCCAAGGATAGATTCGATAACCTTAGAAAGGACGCAGGTTAAAGCGAAAGGACGAAAGTTTAAAGATTGAGGGGGTCCCTTTTTTTCGGCAAAGACTTAATTATATCACGTTTAAAACAGGAATAGAAGGTCGAAGTAGATAGAAAGACGGAAGAGCTTCCCAAGACAGGGTGCAACCTTTGAAGAACAAGTTTTGAGAACCTAAAGGAAGAATGACATCAGGACCGCACGCTTTCTTAGTGTTAAGCTCAGAGAGAGAGAGAGAGAGAGAGAGAGAGAGAGAGAGAGAGAGAGAGAGAGAGAGAGAGAGAGAGAGAGAGAGAGAGAGAGAGAGAGAGAGAGAGAGAGAGAGAGAGAGAGAGAGCTGAAATAAAGTCTGAAAAAAAATTGCAATATTAGGCATAAATTAGTTGGAGGGGATGTAGAAGGAGGAATAGCATCGAAATCGTTTTAATTGGAATTAGAAGGAAAGGTTTGAGCGAAGGCTACAGTTTTAGTGGAAGGTTAAGGAGCAGTTGTGCCTTCGGAAGACGCTAGAGGGAAAGAGGAAGAAGAAAAGCTATTGTTAACAGTTTTTGCAAATTGCCAGAATGGACGTGAAGAGTAACCAGAAAGATAATTTTATTTTCTGTGGAGGAAAGAGTATTTAGTGTCACATAATAGATCTTAAACGATTCCGGGGTGAAATATAAGATGCATGAGTTTCTGTAGTTTGAAGATGACTGTAATTCCTGAGGGCAGTGTCCCTGTGGCAAATAACACGAAAACAAGCAAAGTTAAATCAAGGTTTTGTTAGGTTAAGTTGGAGGGAAATAATATGGAATTTACTCCCCATGCCTGAGAGAGAATCAACCTCGGTAATGTGCTCAGCATCCTAAGAGGGACCCCCTCCCACTGAAGCAACCATATCATTCGAAATCAAAGAAATATTACCGCTAGTCCGACCAGTTAGCATCACCGAAGTGCCAGAAAGGTTTCCTCGCCCTGGTCTGGGTCCTTCCTGCGGAAGACTTGAAGAGATAGAAGAAGATACAGAGATAAGAAGGTGACCGTAGGAACCCAGTAGTTGAAAGAGTTTAATAAACAGAATTAGGACCATAAGAGGTTACGAAAAGGTCTAGAATGTTGATGATCAAGGATAAACACCTAATTAGACACCTAATCAAGGCAAATGGCAAAGACGGTGCCCTTGGAACAGACATGATTTCGTACATCATGTTCCGTCATATCCACCCCTCGGCATCAGCGATTTTGCTGGATCTGTATAATAGAATCTGGATCGAATCTTCTATTCCATTTATTCGGACTACAGCTTTTATAATTCATATCCC
>JABUQX010027607.1:30000-37970 GCA_015478945.1 Trachelipus rathkii | reverse complement strand
CGCGGCGGACGTACCAGCGTAGTGCGGGGTTGGCTGCCTCGGGTGGTTCTCATGCTGAGCCCTGGTGGTTAGCTTATGAACTAGGGGAAAAGTTACTCCGACCAATCACAAGTAAGGAAATAAACATTTCCTTCTACCTGCTTAAAGGATACTTACCAGATCTAGCATGTTCAGTTGAATTATATATTTATAAAAATAATAATGTAACAATAATACTTGTCTATACTGAATTACCTTTTGACCTGTATTAGATTAAATTAGCCCGTCACAAAAAAGGCTATCCTAAATTTAGCCTAAATTTAGGCCATAACTAGTTATTTCAACCACATTTTACAGAAAAAGTCAGTTTGAAATATATTTTGACCTGGAATGAGGCCTAAATCGCCCCGGGATACAAAAAGGATTATCCTACAACACATTATACAGAGAGAGGTCAGTTTCGTATCTTTAAGAGTGCGGGTTTTTTGAAGTTTTCTCGTGATGGATTGGCAATGTACATAGATCAATAATAATAATAATAAAAAAACCCGAATTATTTAAAAAAAACTCTTTAAAATTTTTTAGTACTCGAGTAATTTAATATAAAGTACTATAGTATGTAATATTTTAAAATAAGCCACCTTAGAAAATAATATGTAGATGTAAAAAATACATGTATTAGCAGAGAAGAGAACTTATTTTGTTCTATACAGATTAATGAGCTAAGAAAGTAATGATGTAAATAAGAAAGTATTAGTTTCTAATAAGTGAGACAAATGAAATCGTAACTGATAGACTTTAAGGAATGTAGAGATGGTTGGCTAAGTAAGGAGCTGACCTTACTGATATTAATCATAAATTAATTATTACTTTAAAGTACGTTATAATAATAGTTTTTAATAAGATATATTTCTTTAATAAAAATGTCTTAGTAAAATGTTTATTATAATATAAATTCTTTTGGATATTTATTGAACCCACGGAAGCTCCTAAAAAATAAGAACCACAAAAGAGAGCCACTCCAATAACATGATTTACCACTATTTTGAAGCCCACTGGCATACAACAACGGTGAAGAATGATTTATTTAATAACAATAAGAAAGGTATTTTAAGAAAACTAGAAATAAATTAGTTATATTTGAATAGAGTGAATATAATGTACGTACTTAATATAACAAAATTTTTAATAAATTAATAACATCTAACGGTGTGTGTGTGTGTGGTGTGTGGTGTGTGTGTAAAAGTAAATCGTAGTACGAGTATGTATGTAAAGTAAATCTGGTGTGGTGATGTAGGTAAAATCTGCGTTAAAAGTAAATCGATGTGTGACTTGTGATGTGATGTGTGTGTGTGTGTGTAGTGCTTCGAGTGTGTGAGTGTAAATGTAAGTGTCTATGGAGAAATGTAAGTGTCATATGAATGTGTGTATAAGATGTCATAGGAATGTGTGTATAAGTTTAAGTGTGTGTGGATAAGTGTAAATGTAAGTGTTAGTATGGGTAAATGTAAGTATCATAGTGAATGTGTGATATAAGTGTCATAGTGAATGTGTGTTATAATGTTTAAGTGTGTGTGTGTGTGTGTGTGTAGTGTGTGTTTGTTTAATATAATAAATAAACAATAAAATAAGTAAATAACACTAAGTAATATAATAAAAAAAATAAAAATAATAAAAAAATAATAAAAATAATAATAAAAAAAATAAAAATTAATTAATAAAATAAATGAAAAGTATTAAAACAAAATAAAAAACATAAATGTTAAATAAATATATGAGTTTAAAACAGTAAAACAGAAAGTTAAAAGCAGTAAAGCAGAAAGTTAAAAAGTAAAGCAGAAAAGTTAAGACAGTAAAGCAGAAAGTTAAAGCGAGTCCAACGTAAAGACACAAAGATACTATCCCCCCTAGGTGTTAAAACCAGTAACACCTCATTGATTTACTGATTTACCTGCTATTAAGGTATAGTAATGTATGTGAGTTAAAGCGGTAAAATTATTAGTAAAGCAGAATTAAAGTAACAGAAAGTTAAAGCAGTTAAAACAGTAAAAAACAAAAGCATACTAAATCCCTTAGGTGTTAGGTAATAACATCTCTTACGAATTTACTGATTTACTGCTTAAGTGTATGTAAAACATATAGAGTTAAAAAGCAGTAAGCAGAGAGTTCAAACAGTAAAGCAGAAAGTTAAATTAAAAGCAGTAAATCAGTGAGTTAAAGCAGTAAAACATGAAGTTAAAGCAGTATAACAGTAAAACAAAAGCATAGTTAGTCCCTTAAGTGTTAGGTAACACCTCTATCTGATTTACTCCTTTAAGGTATGTAAAGTATATGTTTTTTATAAAATTCGTACAACTAGTTAATAATAAAATGATACTATAATCAGGACACTTATGTTGCATTTTCTTCTTACATACAATTATTAAATAAATTTATAAAATTGAGAAAAGATATTAAGTTAAATATATAAAAGTGTAGTAGAGAAGTGTAAGTAATCTGTGTGAGTGTAAGATGTACTATGAGTATGTAAGTATTCTATTGGCAGGCTGTAAGTGCTTATAAAAGTGTTACATTAGTTGATTAAAAGTGTCATTAGTGAATGTATGTATAAAAAGTGTTAAGAAAAATAACTAACTCATAGTAAGAAGTATTCCTAGCAAGCAATTGTTAAAATTAACACCAATCGAATCCTCTATACCTTAGAATTAACTATAAGAGTAACAACCATATGATTAAAGGGCTATCATAGGGCTCAGGGGAGGCTAGAAAAAGGCTTGAAAAATAGTAGGCAACTCATTGGCCACTATGTGGCACTAAGATTGTACACTACACTTGAGGACACATCACTTAGCACTCACTTAAGCAACTCATTTGGCACTCATTGGCCACTCAAAATTGGCAACTCACATTGGGACCACCTGCACTCATCTAATACTCATATAATAATCATAGAACAGAACACTAATATGAACATCACTAGAAATAGCTGTTTACGATGATTGGGAAACCATCAATACCATCAAAAAAGGCATTAACAAGGTCAAAAAAGTTAACATGCCCAAAATTGCTACCGTGAATACAAAAGGCATTGACCCGAAAAATTTGTGCAGTTCTACCAAATTGTCCTATCGAGAAGAGCGCCAAAAGGGTTGTCGAAATAAATTAGGGCATCCTAAAAATAAGGAGCCACAAAATCAGGTGACCAAAATTGACCATGGAAAGATCATAAAGGGTTTAGGAGGTGTTTGTAAGCGTGTGTAATAAGTGTTAAATGTAAGAGTCTATGGAGTAAATAGAAGTGTCATTAGATGAATGTTGTATAAGTGTCTCATAGTGTTGTACATAAAGTGTTCTAATAGTGAATAAGTGTTTCTATGGATGATAAATGATGAAATGAATCTATGGGTAAAACAATGTAAAGTATGTAAGTAATCTGTGTGTGATATAAGTGCCATAGTGAATGTAGTTAGTATAAGTTGACATTAAGTGTGATATAAGTAAATCTGGATGTGAGATCGTAAGTAAAATATGTCGGGTGACGTGTAAGAATAATCTGTAGGTGTGTAACACTGGAATAAGTAAAAATCTAGTGTGCAGTGTAAAGTAAATCTGATGTAAGATAAATCTGTAGTGTGATGTATTGTGGTGTGTGTGTTGAGATTGATGTAGAATGATGGAGGTAGGATGTGATGTTGGTAGTATAAGGGTGAATAGTATGTATATATAATATATATAGTATATAATATAGTACTATTATATATAATATAATGTATATAATATATATATATATAGGTATAATATATATATATATATGGTTATATAAATATGAATAATATATATAATATTATATAGGTATAATATATATACCATCTGTCCACTTTCCAAGTATAAATGACTCGCGTGATAATACTTAGTGGGCGTTGATATCTACTTGGGCCTCATCTGCGACTATATATAAAGTAACCTGATATAGCATATATATAGTATATTATATATATAGTATAATACTATATATAATATATATGGATATAATCATATATATATATCCACTATATATATATAATAATAGTATATATAGGTATCACTCTGGCAGTATATAGAGTACGAGAGGAGATAGTAGAGCAGACATATAATAATAATAAAGAGAAGTATATAGATATAGGACTATAATGGAAACAGTGATGAATACCTATATATATAAACTAAGTAATAGTTGATGATAGTAAGTAGAGTATAGATAGATAAGATATAAAATATATATATGATTATATATAATATTATATTATTATTTTATTATTATATTATTATTATATAATATCTATTATGTATTATTATTTATTAATTCTAAATTATGATTAATATTCACGGTATTAATCATTGGAGCATTAATAGCAGAAAATGCCAATCGAATAATGCGGCGCACGCATAAAAATCTCTCTCTCTCTCTCTCTATCTCTCTCTCTCTATATATTATTAATATAATAAAATAAATTATAAAGTTAAACATATAATTTAATATCACCACAGTTATAATAGTGAGGTAGATACACGAAAATAGTATATATACGTTAGTATATAACTACCCTATATATAATATATATATATATATATATATCTATTACTGTCATTTATAGAAATATTACTTTATTCACTCACTATTATATAGGGTATATTATACTATATAGTATAGTATATATATATATTATTATCTTATTATCTTATTATTTAATAAGGTTTGTTTAGTTAAATACAAGACTCACTTATTGGATATTCCAGTTATTAATCTTTTTATTTGATTATTTATTATTATTCAATATAATTACCTTCAATTAGTGATTCGTATCATTATGTAGTTACTAATTGGTTGGATTCCCACTAATTATTTTATTATCTCCCACAAAATTTATTTTGATACTCTCACTCTTCCATTCAAGGGGTCCTACCACTCCACCTATAACTTCTATATCTCATGCAACCATTAGATTATCGTTCTAGCCCAAATCTGTCTCGAATATGTATTTCAAGTAAGCGCTGAAAATTATATACCAGTACTATAGTTCTCTCAATTCATAGCGTATATGAGTGTGTCACTTAAAAGGGCAGTTAACACTGCCGTCGTGACCGCTGGGTATATGCACGGTTCGTATCCCTTCTGCGCAATTATAATATATTTTTAATTATAACCGGTGAAAGTATTACTTCTAACAGCCCTGAGAGAAGCGGGTAAGCGCTATATGATGACCCCCGTTGGAAATAGTTGCTAAGGAGTCAAGAATCAGGTACTTGTGCAAATGACGGGCTTATCGCGAATATTTATTCGATGTGGAGTTTACACTTGACCTACGGTGGTTCGTATAGAGTGTGTCCGCTGGTCTTGATCGTGTCCATGGTCGTAGTAGCCCGGACAAAGCCCGTGCCGCGCAGCGGTTCCCGGGGCCGCATGAAATACGCAGTCAACAATCCGCCGCCTGTGTAGCAACATCCTCATTCAAGGATGTGACACAAGGCCAGAGCGGATTTTGGTGAACCCTGTGTTTTGCGTTCTACGCCGTCGGTGCCCGGCGTGGGGCGGCTGGGCCGAGGAACCCATGTCGAGAAGTCTACAAGCTGGGAACAGGCGGACAAACAAACACAACACCCCACAACCCCACGCGGCCTCTGGCGGGCTTGTCCCGAGTGATCGCAAACTCTGCGGTACGGCGATTTTAAACAACAAGGTTAAGATTATCAAAAAAGCGCTAAGCCCCTAAAGACAGATCCAAAAATTACCGGGGTCAAAATTGACCCATGGGCGAAAAATTAGGGGGGTAAAATACGGGGGCAATACGTCGACGGAGGCTTCGCCTCCGTCTGGCAAGCCCCTCTTCGAAGGGGCGCAAAAAATATAGGGTTGCCAGAAAATTAGGGGGGGCTCCAGAAATTTAAGGGGGCCAAAAAATATTGGGGCCAAAAAATCCCGTGCAAAAATGACCCCATGGAAGTGGACCAAAGGGTTTGTCGAAAAAAAAGTCAAGGCCCCAAAAAGGTAAAGCCTAAAAAAGGTCAAGGGCCAAAAAAAGGTCAAAAAGGTCAGGTAAAAATCCTTAGGATTCTGCGGGGGCCCATGTCATTTTCGTTCGTATATTATACTATTATTTATTATTATTATTATTATTATTATTAATTATTATTTATATTATTAATATATTATTATTATTTATTTATTATTATTATATTATTATGATATTATTATTTTATATTATTATATTATTATATTATTATATACTGATTATTAATTTTTTATTTTTATATATTAATTTTTATTAGATTATTATTATTTTTTTTATATTATTGTTAAATGTTTTATATAATTAAATTATAATTAAATTATAATTATAAATTATATTATAATATAATTAAATTATTATTATTATATATATTATTATGATATATTATTATTATATTATTATTATTATTTTATGTTATTGTTATGTATTGTTATATTATTATTATTATATTATTAGTATTATATTACATATTATTATATATATTATTATTATTATTATATATTATATATTTATTTAATTATTATTATTATTATATTATTAATTATAATATTAATTATTATTATTATTTATTATTATTATTATTATTATTATTATTATTATTATTATTATTATTATTATTATTATTATTATTATTATTATTATTATTATTTTATTATATTATTTATTATTATTATTATTATTGATTAAAAATATTAATTATAAAAGAATGGAAATTTGAAATTCTTTTCTTGCAAAATTTCTGAACTTTTCATGTAAATTTTTATTATATATTTTATTTAAAGAAAACTCATAACTTTTAATTATACTTTCTTTTCAAAGTAAAAAAAGTTAAATAAAAAAGTAAACAAGTTAAAATGAGTTGCTTAGAATTCAATTTACTATTATTATTATTTATTATTATTACTTTATTACTTATGTATTTAGTGTAACCTTGAAACGTTTCTGGGAAGAAAAATAAAGATCGATATTTGAAGCCTTGTCCTAAACAATGTTCTAATAATGATTTTCAGTAGTCAATTATTACTAGTTTTTTAACCGATTTAATAATAGTTTTTTAAACTGATTATGGTACTTGAAATTTTCACGAAACGTTATTACTTTATTTCTGAAATTGCTTTTATTACTTGATATGAAACATGCAGTTGGTATGATGGAAAAAGTATTAAGCAATCTGTGTTAGAAAAATGTTTCTATCAATGCAAATTTTTTAAACATCGAGTTTTCTTTTTTTTTTTGGGGGGGGGGAAATTTGTTTGTTTGTTTTTCGCTTAACTTTTAGAAAAACTTCATTTTCAATTCTAGGTTAGATCAATTTTGAAAATTAATTAATCTTTATATTTATATTTATATTTATATTTATATTTATATTTATATTTATATTTATATTTATATTTATCTTTATCTTTATCTTTATCTTTATCTTTATCTTTATCTTTATCTTTATCTTTATCTTTATCTTTATCTTTATCTTTATCTTTATCTTCATTTATTAAGTGGAAGTACCATCACCCTAACAGTGGGACGAGTATACTCTTCTTTCTGGCATCGAAACTCTATGTAAAAATGTTCTCTAGAAGATTTTATCTCAGCTCAATGGTTTATATTACTAGTCATTCAGAATTACACTCCTAAGTAGGGTTTTCATTTTTACAATGATACTAGCATCTTCATCCATCTGGCTTCTAAAGTCTTCCTATTAGAGTTCTCCAGAAAATCATGTTTCTAGGAGTATAAGTTTCCAATTGTGATTCTAGAGTAGTAGCAAGCAATTAATCTAAAGGGCCGGGTTGGTAAAATATCATGTTTCTAGGAATATAAGTTTCCAATGGTGGTTCTAGAGTTGTTGCAAGCAAGTAAGCTAAACGGTTGGGTTTGTAAAATATCATGTTTCTAGGAGTATGTTTCCAATGGTGGTTCAAGAGTTGTTGCAAGCAATTAAACTAA
>JABUQX010027607.1:10000-27500 GCA_015478945.1 Trachelipus rathkii | reverse complement strand
CGAAAATTTATCCTTAGAAAAAAAGTATCAGAAAAAAGTACCTAGTAGGATCGCTAATTTTACCTTGAGAAAAATTTGTACTAAAAAGTACCAAGTAGGATCGAAAATTTATCCTTAGAATAAAAGTACCAGAAAAAAGTATTAAGTAGTATAGAAACTTTTAACTTAGAGTTAAAGTACCAGAAAAATGTACCACGTAGGCTCAAAATTTTACCTTAAAGAAAAAGTAACAAGAAAAAAAAACCGTAAACAAAATCTACAATTTATCCTTTGGGAAATAGTGCCAGAAAAAAAAAACTTAGAAACTCCTTTGAAAATTTTACCTTTAAGAATACTTACCAGAAAACGTACCAGAAAAGAAATACCAATGCTCTGCATTAGATGGTTATGGAGTTTCCTCTGCTGAGTCTAGAACGCTGACCTAAGTTGGGCAAAGTCCTAATTGTGTTTCGTATATTTTTTAAGACATTATTAGCGAATTTTAAATATCTACTTAATGGGGTTAACAATGTATTATCATCTCTATAACTTTCTTCTAGTTTATTTAACAATATTAAAACCACAAATAATTTCACTTCTATAAATTACTTCTGGCTATAACAACTTTTTTGAAGTCAAAAGTTTCTAGAATAAAATTAAGAATGAAAAAGAACGAGAAAATAAAACAACTATTTGCCTAAAGCTAATTAAGCTATGCACTAGATAAACTGACTAATCTACATGTATCTTATTATAGGAGATGACATCAAATGGTCCTAAAAACTAGCTTCAAATATCTCACCCAAACTAAAAGGTTAAAAAAATTTGTCTGTCAAACATAAAAGATTTGCACCAATAATTAATCCGTTTAAGACAGAACATACCAGTTTCTTCACTATATTTTATAACCTTATTTAAATTATGAACTGGGAAACGCACGTAATGAACAAAACACTATTATTTGGGAATATACACAACAAATTAATTGTATTACACAGATTTTATTAAATAATATGGTCCTATATCGTATCATAAGAGCTAAAGTTTACTACTTGACCCCCAAAAAGCATCGTTCAAACAACCACACATCACCGGACTTAGTTTAAGAATCCCAACATGTTCCCATAAGATTTTCCCTCTATTTAGGAACTGAATAATACCCTGTAAAAAATACTTTAATATAACAATAAGAAATATTATATATTTATATATATAACTAAAAGTAACTATAATTTATATTATGTATAACTATAATCCTATATATAAGTTATATATATACTATATATATATATGTGTAATATTAGTGTTTCATACTATATACCGTTATAGTATAAAGTCAAGTAATATTTGGGGCGGACTCTATTTGCGCGACTTAGCTCTATAATAAATGACAGATATAAGTGATGATGCATGCAGGAGGCACAACTTGTTTTTTCAAAGTCTAGCTAAATTAGTAGTCACTTTTCGAGTCCTCTGAGGGTAATGAAAATCACATTTTTTATATAGTGAGAACAATGAAATGGTTTTTTCTTATGATAATATAAATAAAATTATTTCAACAGTTTCTCCACGCACCAAAATCTATCTTAATATATGAATTAAAGTTAATTAAAAAAAGATCTTGTGTAAATCGGTGGTATTCCAATCAGTTAGGCCTATACCTAGCCATAACTTACTGTGAGAGCGATATTACCTTATAACTAACCTAGCCCAAAATTTTCTGCTCAATCCACATACTGAAATGTTTCATGTTGGAAGAATTTTGCAGATTTTAGTGCAAAGTTTTAGAACTCCTAGCCTTTTTCGCGTCTTAAAAAAAGTTGGTATTTTGTATATTTTGGATATACGTAACACATAGTATATTTGATAATTATTTAAGAAACAGCTTTCTTCATTGTTAATGTGAATACGTATGCAATCAGAATATATCAACGATCGAACAGTGTTTTGCTAGTCTTTCTATACAAACCCTTTCCTATCAAATGCAAATACACCAAAGACGTGTCACTTCATTTTGATATATATATATATATATTATATATATATATAGTATATATATAATATATATATATATATATATATAATATATATATATTATATATATATATATATATATATATATAGGGTATATATGAATTTCGCGTTCCAAAGGTGACCTGTTAGTCGCCGACCGATTTCTTTTTTAATTTAACGATCAGTGGAAACCTATTAGCTTTCAGAGTTAAAAAAATAATTCCCTTTTCTTTAGCTCTAGGCAACTGTATTTGCCTATCTGACTCCTAGTGGACGTTAATTTATTTTTTTTAAATCCTTATCCCAATATAAATTACATTAGCAAGAATAATAATAATAATTGAAATCACGCTAATATAATAAATGATTATTAAGCTAATTATTTAATTTTATCTAAACTTGATGCATCTCTTATACCGATTATATTTAATTTTAATAATTTCATGAAAAATCATTGACTCATTCTTTGAAATCAGAGTCTGCCACTCTCGCTTGCGTCATCTTCTAGGCTACTTACAGATTTGCCTCGGCAAACAAGTTTGTATTTTGCTGTTATTAATGGGATGTATCTGTTGTGAAGTGTAATAATACGCTTTTCATATTTTATTAAATATATAATTTATGACTGATTTTGTGTGTGTTTTTAATAAAATTGAGCTGTTAGTTTTATAAACTAACAGGTATATTTAATTCGTATTCGATTCAAAGTTTCATTAAAAATTGCTAAATTCCTTTCCTGAGTTTTGTATTTCCATGTTTAAAAATTCAAACATCGATGATATCTAAAATCAGTTTGTATATTACTATATGTTTCAAACCGTGAGTGATTTATATATGAAACTATTCAAAAATTTAAGGAATAATTTGACTCTTTCCTTTATAAATACTAATGTAAGTAAAAAATATATCAAATTTTCATATATTATATATATAGTATATAATTAATGATATATATTTATTATATTTATAGTAATATATATTATTATAAATTTTAATTCGCTTATTATTTAAAATCTATATCGCCGTGAGTGATCCCTATTTACTATATATATATATATATATATATTTAAGGAGTAGTAGTAGCAAAGGACTATTTATAGATGGGTAATAAAAGAATAATTTATATTCTTTCTTTTCCTAACTCAAGATTTTAACCACGAAAGCCGCCACTGGATATAATATATATAAATATTTGTATATTACTGATAAATTATTATATTAAGTAAATATAGCGTAATATATATATATATATATATATATAGGATATAATGATAATAAAAAGTAATATCTATTTATGTTTTAGTATATGATATATATTATTATATAAGATAGATATATAGTAGTTATGTAATAGTATCTTAAATAATTTACAAAAAAATTATGGAGCCTTTTTATAGAAATATTGTGCCAAGCCTTATTATGAGCCTTTCTACATAAGCAATAGTATATATAGTTAAGTATAATATAAGTATTAATATGATTATTAAAGTAGTATATTATATATATATAATAGAGTATATATATATAATATAGTATAGTATTAATTAAAGGAATATAGTTAAAGGGAGATAATGGTATCTATAATATATTATATATTACTAATATATTATATATATAGGTAAATTACAGATTATGTTATTATAATAAATATAATTCGTTATATATATATACTCATATATACTATATATATATATAATATATATAGTATATATATATATTATATATTATATATATAATATATATATATATATATATATATATATATATATATTATATATATATAGGTATATTATATATATATATATATATATAATATATATAATATATTTATATATATAATATATATTATATTATATATAAATTATAATATATTATATATATATACTATATATATATATATATATATATATATATATATAAATTTTTTTTTTTGTGATATAGGGAACAATTAACCATCCCTCTTTTTCACTTCACCTAAAACAGCTGAGGGATCTGTTACCAGTTTAACAAGTATTCCAAACTGTTTCTTATGACAAGGGAATGATAGAATCAGTCTATCAGGTTGGCCACCCGCAACAATAAGTTCCTTTCAATTCAGGCATCAGGTATTGTCTTATTATAAGTGTTCAGCTACTTCGGCAGTTTGCCAGTCGATCATATCCTGATTGTATTGAATATTGTAAATCAGCTCAGGCTTGACAACACTCGAATGTTGCCAGATATATTTATATATTTTAATCGTTATTTGATATTATTCTCTATTCCAATTCTAATATGTGCTTTTCATCTTCATGTGTCATTGAGATCAAAACAATTCCTACTGATAAATTTATTGGAGAATACTTTGTTCTTTATGACGGTTTGAGAGAGGAATCTTTCGAAAATATGTTTCGCCCCTTCAGTGAAACAGGAGTTTTCCTTAATTCTGAACTATATTGGTTAACAAACTGCCATAATAAATAAATAAATAAATATATATATATATATATATATATATATATATATATATATATATATATATATATATATATATATATATATATATATATATATATATATATATATAGTATAATATATATATATATATACTATATATATATATATACATAATATATATATATATATGAGTGAGTATATATATATATATAGGTATATTACGATGGTATATTATTATATAATATATATTGGTTAGCAAACTGCCATAATATATATATATTTCTTTAAAGGTGTTGGATGGTTTACTGGTTAACACAGTCACACATAACTATTTGGTGTTGTAGGTCACTTGGGATACGCCAGCTTACTCGGATGTCGAGTCACATGAGCAGATGAGCAGCTACCACTAAACACTGCTCTGTAGATATTTTTCAAATATCGATGTCTGGAGAAGGAATGACAAAGAATTCTACAACTGAAAGTTTTTCGCAGTCAATCAGTTTTTCCTAAATGTACCAGTAAATCCTACTATCCCGGTTATCCTACAATTTAAGTTTTATATGATGTACTCATCTATAATAATTCATTACTATGCAATAAACATATGATTCAATGAATAGGCTTTTGTAATTTCATATCAATCACGTGAGTCACTGAATCTTTTGACCCGTATTCACTGCGGTACTGTAATAGCCGATAGATGCAATGCAATGCCTGATTTGTAGAATGCTTAATATACATGATGTAATTGCAGAAGCAGAACTCTATGAAGAATTGAAATGCCCAGCCACATTGATTCTAGCTCTTGAGCTAGAGAAAGTATATATCATTCTACCACAGTTCTTATATGCATCACACTGTCTATTTCTTCTTGTATTATGGTTTTGTCCTTACGTCCGCCAAAGAAAATGCCTTCCAATGGTAACCTGACTGTGTCTTTTTCTTGATACTCAGAACAAATTCTTTTCCGAGATATTCTGATTCTGTGTCTTTCTATAGTCAAACTCACCTGCTCTACATAATATTTATAGTATACTACCATGCAATGTAAAATACGTAAATTTATACGTTAAAAGAAATTTCGTGTATAAAATTTTGCAAATAAATTATCATCAAATTTTCAAATATAAATTTCTGCGGGGGAGGGAGGTAGGAGTTAGGGGGGTAGAAGATATTAATGTACGTCAACACGATTAGAAATATGACCTTCCGGGTCATTTCTAATTAATTTTATTCCTTTAGGAATAATTTTAAGAGACTTTGAAATGATTTTTATAGCATAAGAAAAAAACATATTTTACTGCAAAAATGTGATTTTACCGCCCTGTCGGGAGCAGAAGATAGCTCCAATATTAGGTTAAATTTTGGCAGAAACTATTTTTTCATATAATAATGGCGATGCATTCTCACAATGTTCTGTCAATTCATCAGCCGCGATAAGGGGAATTAGAGGAAAATATTAAAAAAATATTCACCTTCTTGTGTCTGTTCACCTAAGAGAAGTAATATAGAGTTGTAGTAGTAAAGATAGATCTACTAGTATTATAATGAGATACTAGTATAAAATAAAATGAGTTAAGTAGTATATATAATATATATATATATTACTGCTATTAATAAAATAAGTCACATTATATATATAGAATCTATATATTATATATATATATATATATATATATTATAATAAATATATATATATCTATATATATATATATATAATATATATTATATATATATATATATATATATATATATATATATATATATATATATATATATTATATATATAATATATGTATATATAATATATATATATATATATATATATATATATATATACATCATTATTCTCTTCCCAATGGGTTTCGAATGACTACCTCTATTTGGAAAAGGAATACTTCCAAATTTGGACTTTCTTTTCACTATCTTAGCCCTGTGGTGGACACACATTTTTTTGGAAGTTATTGTATCACTGCTCATGCTTATCCAACGCGATGGCTCGGGCACAGAAACTCACAATGGAGAGATTAATAATTTCTATGTTATGAAAAACTGCGAGTGTGTTAGCAGCTTTAATATATATATATATTATATATATTATATATATATATATCTATTATATTATATAATATATATATTATTATATATATACTATATAATATATATAATATATTATTATGGTCATGTGAAAATTAATGTCTCGCGTTTTTTTTTCTTGTAGTCTAAAATTTTAGTTACAGTATTTAATTCTTGTTTTAAATTTTTCATGATTAGGGTAAAAAAAAATTATAACTAATTTTAGTTCAGTGAAATTTATTTAGGTTAAAAACAAATGAACTGAAATTGCAATTTAAATTTTATTAAAGATGAAGTCCTTCTATTTTAAAATTATGTTCTTTTAATAGAAAAAGAATGTGTAATATATATATTATATATATATATATATATATATATATTATATATATATTATATAATATATATTATATATATAATATATATATATATATAATATAATATATATATATATATTAGTATATATATTATAGGTATGTAGCTAATATATATAGGTTTCATTACTACGTATTAAAGGTATATATATTATAATATTTATATTATATATATATTATATTTTATAAAATTATATAAGGTATATATATAATCTATAATAAATATATATAAGTAAATAAATAACTTCTTGTGTTTGAATAAATCTGAAACTTGTTAAAAATGTTTTGGGAAAAATTTTATGATATTGACGCGTTTTTCTGAGAAATACGAAAGAAGCTTGACTACCTCTAGGGAGCGCCCAAAAGGTGCCAAATGTTTGAATTTTTTTCTTATTTTAACTAAAGGATACCCCACGGGTAAACAATCACGATGGACAAAGTCGGTGCTATTCCTCCAGAAGCCTATCCGGGAGACAAGCGGGGGGACTTCGTCGCCCCCTCTGTCCCTCCGTCAGGCTCGAACCCCTAAAAAGGGAAATAAAAAGAAAAATTAAATTTTCTCCAGAGCAGAATAAAAACTATTTAGGCACCTCTCCTCTCCGCATCTAAAGCAGAAATGGAGGATACGGTTTGCATGAGACTGCAAGGTTGTCGAGAGCGTACTTTGCCAGACCATAGATTATAGTTACTGAAGTGATTTAAGGTATTATTAAAATATTTAGAATAAAATAATTTTATGTTTTTTTAAGATTTCATACATAATTAATTTCTTTACGTATTAATTATGATTTGTTTAATTTTTTTCGCTGTAATTCCAAGTGTTATAGTTTTTGAGTTACATGCATGATGCTTTCTGGAGGCGGCAAATATATACTACTGCAATCTATATTGAATATGAATATATATATAGTACTATGGTTAAGGCTCATTATTATATATATAATAGATGCTATTTATATGGGTAGAAGTTTTCAATGGAAATTATTGTCATAATTATATAATAATATAGAAATATATATGATTGAGGTAAAATATATGTTCCTAATATAAAATATATAATATATATATTAGATTTATAGGTGTAATATACATAAGTATTTTATATCTATAAAAGGTCTATATTATAGTAGTATATATATATATATATTATTATAATATCATTATTTTACTATAAATAATAATAATAATTACTACGATAATATTATATATTATATATATATATATATATAAATATATATATATATAGTTTAAAACTATTCTATAAATAATTAGGTAATATAGTAATAGTATTAATACTTATATATATAGTAATAATAATATTATTAAATTTATAAGGTATATATATATATATATAGGTTTAAGGCTTAATAAATATATATATATATATATAGCATTATATTTTAGAGTAAATTATATACTGTTATGTATGAGTAGTATATATATACGTAGCTATTAATATATAGTTAATTTATTTATAGAATATATATGATTTATGAGTATATTATATATTCAAATAAGGTAAGTATATATATATATGACATTTTTTAGTGAAATTAAGTAAAAATAATATTATAGTATAATATATATATAAAGTGGTATAGTAGTATAATTATATTTATATAATATAATATAAAGTAATAATATTTATTGAGTAAATATGTTAGTTAATATAGGCGTAGGATAAATATATTAGTCATTTTGGGAAGCTGTTAGGCGTAAGGTATAAGCATTTTGGATTAAGTAGCTGAGTTAAGGTATATATATAAACGAGGTAAATACTATTAGCTAAATATAATGGAAATATCTTGTTAGGGTTGTAGGTATAAGCATTTTGGAAGGCTGTTAGGCAGTAGGTAAAAGCATTTTGGAAGCTGTTAAGCGTATGTAAAGCATTTTGGAAGCTGTTTAGGGCGTATGGTTATAATATAGCATATATTTTGGGAAATGTTATAAGTATATATATATATACGTAAATAATAATAGTTATTTTATAATAAATATTATATAATATATAATATATATATATATATATATATATATATATATATATTATATATATATATATATATATATATTATATTATTATTATATATATATTTATATTATATATATTATATATATAATATTAATAATATATATATATATATATATATATTATATATATTATATATATATTATACATGAGTGGAGTTATTATAAGTGACATTGATAGATTTAGGCTCACATAGTGTTTAAGGAACATTAATAGGTTATAAGGAGTATAGGATTATATCATAGTTGGTAAACATAGTGTTTTGATAGGTACTTTTTAATAAGTGGTTTAAAGTAGTAAGTAGCTTAATTAAGTATTAGTAAACTAATTAATAAAGCTATTATCCAATGATCATATGATGGTAAGGAGTAGGTAGGACGTTAGTATAATATTAATAGGATTAGGATACATATGGTTATATTAATAGGTATAAGTAGGTATAGGATGTTAGGTATAAGGGTTAGGAGTATAGGTAGGGGGTGAGGGTAGTAGGTATTATGGTTATATATATGTTATAGGCATTATAGGATTAGGTAGGTAATGTTTAGAGTATTATTATATAATATTTATATATATACTATATATAATCAGGTTATATATATAAGGATAGTAAGGTAGGTATATAGTGTTATGAGTACATTTAATATGGAATATTAGTATAGCACATTCGGTTAAGGAGCTAAGGTAGGTAAATGTTAGGTTGATTATATGGGTTAGGTAGTAATGATAGTATGTTTATGTAATAATATATATATATATTAGGAATAGGTAGGATGTTAGGTATATGGTTAGAGAAGGATTATAATATAGTTAATGATATTATAGTATAATATAATGTTAGGTGACATTATAGGTATTTAAGTGAAGTAGGTAATATAGTAGAATGTTCAGGCATCGATTAGGTAAATAGTGTAAGAAGTGATTAGTCATATGAGTTATGAATGAAGTAGGTAGTATAGTGGTTAAGGTTATAACATTAAGGTATGCTAGATGGTATATAGATAGTAAAGTCACAATATTAGGAAGTATAAAGCTATATTCATAACTAATGATGGTAGGAGGTAGAATTGAGGTTAGTTAAGGAAAAACATCATTTTAAAAATACTAATGTGTTTTTTTTATATGTATATACTGGTAATTTAGAGGGTAAACGATAGTGTTAACCCTTAGGTCTCATACTTAAATAAATTAATTAAATTTACTAAATTAAATTTTGAATACACCTGTATATATATGTGTTTTTTATGTGAGTATTAAGTAATAACAAGTGTTAGGATATAGTGTTAATCACCTTATGTTTTTTCTTAAATAGTATACAGCATTATAATATTCCCTCACCCTTTTTTCATTTTTAACTACTCTGGTGGTGAGCTAATCGTGTCACTCATATAAGTACCCAATTATCAAAATTATATCACATTACGCCCCATCATTAGTAATGTTAACTGTATAATCTACAATTTATTTTACAATAATATCTGAGTTCTTAACATCGGGTTTTGATTGGCACTTATCAATTATTACTGTGATTGTACAAAATTTGGTATTTGCTAAAGCTAAGATAAGTTAGTGCATTAGTCACAACCTCGTGCAATACTTGACTAAAAGTAGATTATAGCTATTATAGGACACTGCTACTCAGTATCCATGCTTATTGATACACAAAGTATCTACGTAAACGTCTATCCTTTAAATATTTAGTGTACCTAAGTACTAGTGGGTAGTGTAATTTTGTAGAATTCTTATCATCTCTTATGGTGGAATTCTACTTTATATTTATTATATCATGAAATATGTGATCACTAATTTAATAAATTTATATAATTTGCTTATTTAATTTTTTACGTTAATTATTATATAGAAATCATAATTTATAGAATTTTCTTATTATCATACTTTATTATTTAAATATTTTATTATAATACTATTTTTCTTTTCATACACTTATAATTACACTAGACTCAAGTATAAGTAGGTGAAGTCGTTAGTACAATATCTAATAATATATATATACAATATAGTGAATGGATAGAGAGGTAGGAGTAAGAAAAACATTACGTTATAATAAAAACACTAGGGGAAATCTACTGGTTATTGATTTATAGAGGGAGTCAGAAATTGGACTCTTGCCTGGTCACTCTTTATTCTAAAAAAGGATCCTTTAAGTGACTTCCGAATTGGTTACAAATAGGATATTCTCTAAAAAAATTTTTTTCAAGTTGTGGAGTGCATGAGTATGACATCGAGGTGCTATTCGTTTTCCTCATAGTTTTAGTTAGTTAAGTTTGGGGAGCTTGACCTTGTCAGGTGAGCCTGGTGAAGATAATTGCTTATATAGGTGAGTCTCTGGTGACGTAATCACCGTGCAATAACTAATTTAATGGTAATGAGGGATAATATTCTTCACACTACTTACGTGGTAGGTAATTCTCGATCATATGATTTAACGGTAATATGGTTTGAAGTATTGTACTTTAGGATCTTAGTAATTTATTATTATTTGGTATATATTGGAGTTTTATTACATTCGTAAAAATTGTAGTCGTCAGGTGGACCCTCAGAGATATGTAGTGTATAAGAGTCTCCATAATGAAATGAAGATAGATATTAAGTTATGAGACTCTTTCCCCTATTGTAACATGTAAGGTCGAGCGATATGTGTATACGGTCATCAGATAAGTGAAAGGTAAGACTTAGATGAGGACTAACTCAGTCTTCTGGAAATGCCTTAATTATGGCAATTTATTTTCAATATTGAGTTGTGATGACTTTATTCATCTTCGTCAATATAAAAATATCTCCGGACCGGAGAAAGGTAAGTACTGGCTATCATACTTACTATCTTGTGATGGTCTCAATTAATGGAGAACGGGGCAATCGTTATAAAGAGTAGTGTAATCTTTCAAATAGTTGGTGTGATGTGTGAATAAAGTAGAAAGGAGTGGTTTTTGTTTAGAGACCTTTTTTAGTGTATGAGAGATGGTATAGTTGTGAGCTAAGCTAAGCAACATAATCACGTGTAATTAAGATCACGCAGTTTGAATATTTGAGTAAAATTCGATAATTTGTTGCAGTATGCAAGTGCAAAGTTCAAGAAATTTAAACGAATAATTATATATCACGTAAACATCATATATAGTAAAATGCGAACTTCACCTATCTGCTCTTAACTTATCCGAAAAATTAATAATGGCGTTAGTGTATTAATGCCTATAGGAATTAGGCAAGGGTACTTGACGCGACTTACATTATTATTCTCTCACTTTAATTTATTTTGTTAGGATAAGTAAATTATCAAGACTTCACTTTATTAGATATATTTACATAAAGTACGTCTAATAATTTCGCATCAATTAATCAGAATAAAATAATTAAATCCCTATAATTATCATAATATTCTTGCTGAAGTGAAAAAATATAAAATTACTAAAATAATAAATACATAAAGTAAGTATATGATCACTTCCATTAGGCGTGAAGTATAATATAAATTAAAAAATGTATTATATATATATAAAATAATTATATATAATCATTTTTTTTTCAAAATAATTATAATAATAACACTTACATTAATATTAAAAAATATTTAAAAATCAAATATTTATATTTAATAAAAAAAAAAATTAATATATTGATATTAGTAAAAAAGGGTGTTTTATTAAGGCTATGTTTAAAAATGGTAAATAAATATAAGTAAGAAAAAGGTGGTTGATTTCAAATAAAAAAATGCTCAGGCTAAAGGAAGCTCTAATAAATAACCGTAGCAGCGTAAGAATGATAAAAAACAAAAGTGCAATACTTAAAATTGAATTTAAACGATAAAGTTAGCTATCTTATAAATTACTTAGCAGTGAATAAAATGAGGAAATAAGGTTGTAGTTGTAAAAAAATATGCGATATAAAGTTTACTCTATAAACGGAGCAAACTAAAAATGAGGATAAGGTGGTTGAAAAAAAATGCGCTAAAGGTAGCTTTAAAATCTACAGTGAAAAAATGAGAGGATAAGTAGTGTTGAAAAAAAAATGCGGTATATAAAAAGAATCGTATCAGTTACCTAGTTATTAGCCGGCCTATATAATATATATATACTATATAATATATTATAGGGTAAATAAGAAATATACGCACAAGAAATCTGTGATAGAAAATTCCGACCAAAAGTGATGAAAAAAAAAGAAAAATCCTCATGTAATTATAAATTATATATAAGCTTTATATAAGAATTATTTAATATTTAATAAGTTTATAGTTTATATTTACTTATATATATATGACATATTTAAATTGATCAAATTTAACATATATTTTTTTGTCTTTATATGCAAACGCTTCTCAAAAATTTAAAAAATAAAATATTTTTAATGCATGTGTTATTATAAGTGCATATATACATACGTAAACAGATTAGATTAAAAAAAATTAAATAATTTAGTTTTAATATTTAACTATTATTAATGTTCATATAATTAAATACAAATTTTCTATTATCAATATATATTAATATAATTTAATTTTCTATTTATTATATAGAATAATTTCTAACAAGACTATTATTTTCTATAATTGCTTTTATTTAATTTTTACCTCAGTTAATAGCAATTTTAAATTTATAAATTTATTTAATTTATTAATAAATTATTAAATATTAATTCAATTTTACTATGTGCGACATTAAAAATATTATTTTTATCAAAAATATTAATTTACTAGTATTATTCAATTTTTTTATTATTTTTATATAATATACTTATCTTTGTACACATTAATTTAATTAAATTATATTATAATTATTAAATAATTTAATTATAATATGTTAATAATTTTATTTTCTTTTTTATTATTTAACAGTAATTATATAATTTATTTTAATATATATAATATTTGTTTTATTTATAAATAACTTTATATATTATATATATATTTTTAATATTATTTTTATTAAAATATTAATTATTATTATTATTATTTTATTTTTTTAATTTATTTATATTTATAAAGTAGTATCTCTTATAATATTATTAAGTTTTGAGGATGTAAGCTTCAATTATACATGCTCAATATTTACATACTTAATTATTATATTATATTATAAATTAAATTTATTATTATTATTTAATATATTATAGTGTGAGAATAATTCTTTAAAATATAGTGCTACTTATTATTAATATTATATATTATATTTAATTATACAGTTATATATAGCTATTTCTCTAGAAGTTTGTTAGGTCTATAAGAAGCAGCTGATGCTACTAGTTTAAATAATCTTACTTATATAACACTAAGTACATAAAATATGATAAATAAAAATATAGAACTGCTTATACTAAAAATTGTAAAATTCGATTTTGAACTTTATGTATGGTAATAACGTACGAGCTCACATAATATTTCATAAGACTGGCACCAACATACAGTTGAGTCATAATAAATAAAATATTTATATTTAATAGCAAAATAAATTTGAAAATGATAAAATTTATTTATTTCAGCTTTATTCCTACCCTGAATATATTATTTTTAAAATTGTCACATATTAAATTCCATAAATGATAGGCGAATCAAACTCACAATCTATTTCCACTACTAAGATCAACTATATCCTCAGAATACCGACTGGCTCGTATTAAATCAGCTGTTTGGGGTTTACTCGTACTAAAATCGGATTTATGAATTTCCAATGATAACTATATGTCTACGAGTTAATATCATTCACTTTTTAAAATATAAATCATAATATTTCCTAAGTATAAAAAAAAGGAGATTATAAAAAAAAAAAATATTTTGTACTTGGTTCAAATTAAATCCATTAAAATATAAACGTTTGTTGTTATTTCAGAAAGATTTTAATTCGAACAGTTTGTAACAATTTTTTGGTATTTATATAATTAAATATTTTGTGTAAATGAAAACTGAGAAAGTAAGAATTCGAATTGGGTGTTGTGAGATACGTCGAAAATATTTTAATATTATTATTAGATATTGAAAGCTGGAAAATATATGAGCGTAATTTATTATCGTAGAATAATATGAGTAATCAAGAAAAATCTATGAAGAATTACTCTTGCAATTCACATTACAATAGTCAATATTAGAAATATTAGAAAGTATTGTAAATGAAAACTGACAAAATGTAATATATTTTGTAAATTGGGTGTGGTGAGATACTCGAAAATATTTTAGATTTTAATCTATCTCGCAAAACTTAATCAATTGCTGAGACACTGAATAGTATTAGCTTAAAAAAAATAAATATAATGCAAAGCAGTGTAGATTTTCCCAACAAGCTCATGTTAAGGGTGAGAATAATTATGAGATTAAAAGTATATTATGGTGAGTGGTATATATTCCTTGTGTTATTAGACTGCTCCACCTATTGATTAGTTTCATTGCAATATTAAAATTACAATAGAATATTAGAAAGTATAGAAAGTTTTGTATATAAAAGATATCTTTGTTGCTCATTATGGAGTGAGTAGAGCTCTCCAAAAAATATAAAACAAGGTACAGTATTATTTCATTTACTAGTAATAACTAATTGCGTTTACTTTGTATAAAGATAAATGTTAATTTGTGTAATATAACTGGTCTAACCACATCATTTTCTTGTCTGCTTCTTAAAATAAAATTGCTACCAGGTTTTAGTAATAATATGTCTGCTTGTTACCGTTTTAACTTTATTTTGTTTCAATATTTTTATATAATATATGGTGGTGTTAGGTTTTCTCCTCAGTAGATATGTAGAGGAGTAGATTAATCTCATGTTTTTATTCATAATAATAATTCTCCCTAATTATAATATTCCTCTGATGACGCATATGTTCAAGGCTAGTATCATAGGTCCATTTCCTTCTCCAGGATCACACGCACGGTGTGTGAGAGAGATATCTTTGAATCATGAACGCGATATATGGAACAGTAAGTACGAGCATTGGAGAGAGAGAATACAAATAAAACCTAAGAAATATAAAGCAAGCTAAATTTTATTATTTTCATATAAACACGTGGTTTGGGAAGAGGGGGTAAAATGTAATGGCAAACAGCAGACCTTTTTAATTAATAAAAAAATTACAGGAGTAAAGAACATTTTATATAAATCTAATTAAAATATAGTTTTATCTTTGACCAACTCAAGTGTTACGCACGCATATTTATTTGAATATTATATATAAATATTATAATATATATATATATATATACTATATATATATAATATATATATATATATATATATAACTATATATATTATATATATATATATATATAATATATATATATATATATATATATATATATATATATATATATATATATATATATATATTTCGGAAAACTTTTTATGGTCTTCACGCAGAAGAGTAGTGATAAATTTTTGGAACAGTCCCTCTTCATTTCTGAACTCAAACAGAAGGTGTTTCTTGGCTCTTTTTATCCCATATGTTTGTTTAAGTATTTCGTCGTCTTCCATCTCCTCTATCAAAAGCCATTTAAGTAATAATCTTTTACGTCTACTCAACCGTAAACTCATTTTGTTAAACAAAACCTTCCTCTAGAACAATAAAAACTGTGACTAAAAACACGCGACTATTGAAAATTCAATCAATCGTAGAAGCTCCGAGGAAAATAGTACCCAACGATCATCGTTCAACGTTTAATCGGTTAACGATAATCGTTGAACGATCATCGCGAGAGTCGCTCCGAGGAAAACGGTTAGTACGACTTTTCTCTTAGACCTTTCCAGATATATCTTTGTTAAAAATTAGTTTAATTCGATTTATTTTATGATTTATGTATGTTCCAATTAAATTTCAAATGACGTTCAATGGAATGTTTTTTTTTTTGTTTTTTTTTAAATGATAAATTTAGCATTTTTTATTTTGGTAGTTTAGATTAGTTGCGTAGATTAGGCTAGGTAGCTTAGGCTAGGCTAAGCTAGATTAAGTTAGGTTAAGTTAGGTTCCACATATTGGAAAGACAAATTTATTGGAAATTATTTAAAATACAATTTAATAAAATATATACCATAAAAAAATCCCATGAAGATAATATTTAAGAGAAATATTAGTGTTAAAGTATAAAGGGAAAGGCCCTACATACTTATGCACATTGAAAAAATATTATCTACATCATTTCCTAAAAAAAATTCAATTGCACTAAAAATAACTGCCCTTTAAATAGAAAAGGTTATATATATATATATATATTATATATTATAATATATTATATATATATATTATATATAATATATATATATATATATATATATACTATATATATATATATAATATATATTATATAAATAGATATATATAATATATATATATATACTATATATATATATATAATTATATATATATATTATATATATATATATATATATAAATATATATATATATATAGTATATATATATATATATAATATATAATATATATATAATATATATATATATATACTATATAGGTCCTATTCTGTTTTACGACTCCGTCAGTTTTGATTTTTTTTTGTTTTGTTTTTTAATATATTGCTACTATATGATACTAACAATGAATTTCAGTGGTAACGGACATTATTTGCAATAATTGAATAAT
>JABUQX010027607.1:2500-5000 GCA_015478945.1 Trachelipus rathkii | reverse complement strand
TTGAAGTTTTCAATTTCCTTTAAATTACTTTTCGTACTCTCTTATATTCCTTCCATGTTTCCTGGCTATTAATAACCAAACATCTTGCAAAAACTTTCCTATACATAATAATAATATCTAATTCTTCACATCACAATTCGCTACCTTTTCGTTTACATTTTCTATCAATCTTTTTCACATCAAGAACACGTTTTGTATCTGTTATTATCGTTTCCTTAAAAAAAGTTTCTGCTTCTCTTGCACTACTTCCATCTTTGTTTCTTTCCTATTCTCTATTTTTCTGCTGATAAACCTTCTCCACTCTGTTGAATATTTTTAAATTTCTAATTTTAAATTCTTATAACGTCTACACTCTTACAAATTTCTAATCTTTTCTTCCACCCTCCTTTCACATTTAACTTTGTTTCTACCAAAATAGTGATCGAATAGGCTATACCACCTGCTTCTCCTCTCAAAATATTTGCATCCAACAACCTTTCTCCATTTGTTTTATACATACATAGTCAAGCAAAGAACGATCACCGATCACTCCACTAACCCATGTATATTCCTTTATAAGACTAAATGATTTCTATTATCATCTCTACAACACAATTCCAACAATTTTTCATCCTTTTGTTCTAATCTTCTACTTTAAAGTGGCTATTATTCATCTTACTTCTCAATTGCTAACATTGAATTTAAATTACCTAAGCAAATGATCACTAATATCATTTTCCGTTATTTAAAAAACTACCCAGGCATTCACGTAGTTCTATCCATTACTTCTTTCTGCACTGTTCTCATCTTGCTGGAAGTGTGCATGAATGCACTTACAGAATATCAGATTTCTTCATCAATGTTCAATATACCCACGTTAAATTTATTTCGTAAATCTTCCAGAGTGTGTTATATGTGTTGAGATGTATACAATAATGATTAATTACTGATGGTTGTTTTATATATAATATAGTATATATATATTAGATATATTAATATAATATTTATGAATATATATATATATATATATTGTTAATATATATAATATCCAAAAAATATTATTTTTTTTTTTATTGGATTATGGGCCTTACAGAGCAGTATGCTGAAAAATATTATTGAAATCTTAACAAGGTTCTTAATTGTAGTTCATTAGAACATTGATAATCGCAAATGACATCAAAAATTCTAATCTTTACTATGATAATAAAATATAACAACATTAGATCTAATAATAATAAAGAAAAATATAATTGAGAATTTACTAAGCAAATTTGTAATTGGTTTTGTACATAGAGGCCCTTTAAAAATTGAGGATTTGTAATATACGACAAAAATATAATTAAAATGATGAAAATTTTCAAATAAAAAAAATATGAAAGTATACATATAAAATAATGTTGTTTCATCCATTTATATTAATTATTTGTTAATTAAATTAATTCATAATAATATTTTTATATTTTTATATTAACTATTTTAGACACTGACTATATATATATTTAACACAAAGTTCACAAGAGAGTGTAAGGGCAGGACGTTGAAAACTTTGTAATATATAATCAAAATAACCACTATGAGATTATGATACGATAAAGTGCAAGCGGCAACTGCAGAGAGAGAGTGGAGATCAAAACTGACACGCACTTGTAGATCGGAGGACTCAAAAGTGAGGCGGAATCTGCTGAACTCTCGTATTACTCAAAAGATACTTATGCAAAAGATTTAGCAATGATGATATAATGTTCTTTTTGAGAAGAAAAAGCAACGTACAGAATTGAAACAGCTGGAACAAATACAGTGGAATATTAAAATAATATATATATATATATTAATTATATATCAATAGATATTATATATATATATATATATAAGTAGCAAAATATTATTTAGTATTATATTAATTATTATAAGTATGTATATATATATACTATACATATATATATATATATATATAAACTATATTAATATATATAATATATAGTATTGTCAAATAATGTTTGGATTGTTAGAAAGTAGTTTTAAAACGTTTTAATTGCTCAAATATGAATTAGTTGAGCTAGAAAAAACGTTATAAGAAAATAGTGAATTGATCAAAGTTAGTCCAAAACTAATTTTAACAACAAAAATATATTTTAGCATTTTTATAAATCAAACTATATAAAAATATGTGTAAGTTTCTATTATAACGTATGTCAGAAAACAATTCATTAGAACTGAAGATAACCAATATTATTTTAACAATTCGTAAATAAAATGATTATTAACTAAATAAAATTTTTTAGTATAAAAAAAATTATTGTTTCATTGTATGTATAATTTTATTTCATGAGGACAATATGCTTAAAATGCATATCTTGGCGTTAAATTCTTTTGGCGCTTTTTTAGCATATTACAATGTCATGTTTCGTATGTAAAATGAAACTGACGTTTATGTAACACTTAGATATGTTGTTCTAGAGAGAGACTGGTCTGTCTTAGTTCTTCATAGTTCATAATGAGATGGCCAAAAAATGAAGCCAAA
>JABUQX010027606.1:35000-40000 GCA_015478945.1 Trachelipus rathkii | reverse complement strand
TATTTTGGATAAACATAACATAAATCAAGTTCTTTATACAAGCATCAATATATGTCAACGTAACAAAGTTTTCATTAATAAAGCTAACACTATCAATACTGAACTAAGAAAATAATGCCCAAAGACAAACATAACACATCTTAAGCAGGAATAAGCTTGTCCAACATTAACAAGTTCCACATAGCACCGGTAAAAGCAACTAACGCCAGTTTGTCGCGTAAGCCTAATCTTGCTTTCGAAGCATGGCTCTAGCATGTTAACGTTAATCTTACACTACTTACAGTAACATTTACTTCATTCTCCCAAGCATTGGATTAATATCTTTGGACCAGCAAGAAGTATGCTAACATGGCTAAGTTTCCTATCAAACTAACATAGCATCGAACTAGAAAATAATGCCCAAAGACAAACATAATACAGGAATAAGCGGTCAACATTAACAAGTTCCACACTTAACACCAGTGAAGCAACTAACATGGTATGCAAAACGGCAACTTATTCTTGCTTTCAAGCATAGCTCTAACATATTAACGTTGATGTACTAACGCCGTAACATTTAGCTTCAATTTACTCCTGCTTATTTGGATTTAATTATCCTTACAGAGCGAAAAGTATACTAACGTAACAGTTTCACATCAGTAAAGGCTAACGCGGCGTAACATGGTTAAGAAAATGTGTGCACGAGACAAACCTATCGCAGCTTACGCACAAATAAACTGTTGAACATTAAACAGAGTTCCACATAAAACTGATAACAAATAACTAACATAGTATGCAAACGTAATATCAATCTTGCCTTTTCCAAGCATAACTCTAACATATTGACGTAATCGTACACTGACACAGTAACATTTAACTAAAATTTCTCTGGCGTTGTTATTCTTACGATCATAAATCACCAGCCTGCGCAAATGATGCTACACACTTTAATAAAGCTAACATAGCATCGCGTAAAGACTAGAATATTGTACAGCGACAAACCCCTACTTATCTACGCCCCTATAATAAACTGTTAACGTTAACAAAGAGTTCCACTTAATATCAGTAAAGTAACTAACTTTACATACAAAACATAACCTATTCATACTTTTTCAAGCATTTCTCTAACATAATGTTAACATTAACATAGTAACATTTATCAAAAAATGTGTCATAACCATACTAACCATCATAATACCTAACAGATAAATACAAACATAGTAAAGTTTTAGACTTGCCCTCTTTTGTCACCTCACTGAAAATACCAACTCTAAACATGAAAAATGATTTTACGCTTTAACTATTTGCATAAAATGATGCAATACTTATTATATTACAGGCAATGTAGCAGTATCCATCCGGTTGACGATAAAATTTTATTGACACAACGTTGGGAATAACGAAGCTCCTCGTGAAGATATCAACAACACACGTGGGGATGCGGGGAGATGTCATCGTACCAGTACAGTGAAAAAATGTCCTACTGAAGGAAATCGTATGCGTAAACAACCCTTATAGGTAATGAGATTCTTTCTTTCAACCAGAAGAAAGTAAACAAAAATACAACGTACGAATGAACCATATCAGTTCAAAAGGGTATATATTCTCGTTCGACAACAACAACAACAACAACAACAACAACAACAACAACAACAATAACATAGTACAAAGATAAGTTCTTTGGATACTAACCAATGAATATATGCTAACGTAACATTGTTTTCACATTAATAAAGCTAACATAGCATCCACTAAGAAAATAATGTACAACGACGAATCTAACACAACTTAACACGAATAAACTGTTGTATTATTTAAGTTCCATACTTAACACCCCGTGGTAACTGACATTGCATACAAAACGTAACCTATTCGCCCTTTTACCAAACATATCTCCAACATATTAACGTTGAACTGCATTTATTTGTGCATCTTTGGCAAAATTTATCGCATGAAAAGCTTACTTGTTTGACCTCCTTTAGGAAGGCGGTGAAGAGTATGCTAACGTAACCAAAGTTTCCACATTATCAAAGCTAACATGACATAACCGGAACTAAGAATATATGTTCTTACAATACTTAAACCTAACACACCATACGTGCGAATAAACCACTAACATTAACAAACTTTCGCACTTAACAGCAGTAAAGTAACTAACTTCGTACAAAACGTAGCCTATTCACACTTTTTCAAACTTCATGTCTCCCGGCATATCAATGTTGTTATCGTAATATTTAACAAAAGTTTAGTATAAACCTGTCTAATCATCATACTGACAAGTATTAATGCTGATGTGACTTAATGTTTTACATCAACTTCCTTTTAACAAAAATTTCATCTTAACATCGTCTAAATATCTATCCCCAGCAATATCGCAAACATAACAAGTTTTAACCAAACATAACAAAAATAACAAATTTTATCCTAACATAACATAAAATAAGTTCTTTGAATTAAAATATCACAATAAAACGTAATAATTTACTGATTTTTAAAGCAATAAATCAGTAAATCAGTAAATCAAACCACCCAGCCCTGCAGTCCCCTACCCCCTCACCCGCCTGTGATCTATTGACTATTGATTCAGAGTATATTTCAAGTATCATTTTGGACAAACATAACATAAAAATATGTTCTTTATATACTAACCTACGAAGAATATATGTAGCCAACAAGTTTGCCTCAATAGGCTAACAAATCATAACCATGTGGAATATATTATTTTATTAAACCTAACATACCTGAATAAATATCTTTCTCTGAAAAAAATTCCTAACAGTCAGTAATAAACTGGCTAACGGATCATACAATCTCGATATGTTTCCCACTTTTCGAGGCATAATTAGTAACAGGTAAAAGCCGTATTGTCTAACAAAATCCATAACAAAGGAGTGACCCGTCTATCCAAAATGCCACCATCATAGGACTATGAATTGACACTATCTTCATCAAGAAGTGTCATGGTTTGGGTGCCAACATCATTTGACCCTGTGAATAAACATGAACGTAGCAAAAGTCTTTGGCAAACCAAACATTATTCCAACAAACAAAAACTTAACCTAGGCTCACGTTTCTAACACATCATCGTCAGTTAACACAGTAATATCTTACAAAAACTCATCATTTCTCTAACAAATCAGTGTTATTTCCACATTGTCATAGTAATATTTAACATAACGTACCTAACTTACGAATAAACAGTTTTCATTAACCAAGAGTATCTAAAGCAACACATTACCTTCCGAGAGAAAACCCAGGGGGATGCGCCCCAAGGGGTGTGTGAATCCTGCGAGGGGATCACCAAGGGGTGTAAGCAGGCTTTGGGCCTCAGCCCGAAGGGCTGAGGCCTTACCTCTATCTTTGATGAAGATAGTGTCAATTCATAGTTCATGATGGTGGCATCTTTGATAGATTGGTCACTTTGTTAAGGGATTTTGTTAGATAATACGGCTTTACCTGTTGCTAATATGCTCGAAAAGTGGGAACATATCGAGTATTGTATGATCTGTTAGCTACTTTAAGTAGGGAATTTTCAGGATGTTAGCTGATTATTCATACGCTAGGTATGTTAGGTTTGCATTTGTACATTATATTCCTAGTCGCGGTTATGATTTGTTAGCTTTATTGGTGCTAAAACTTTGTTGGTTAAGCATATATTCGTAGGTTAGTATATAAAGAACTTATATGTTTGTTCAAAATGATACTTGAAATATGACTGAATGTAAGCTCAATAGATCGGGACAGCAGCTAGGATTTGATTTACTGATTTTGATTTTGCTAAATCAGTAAATTATTACGTTTTACTGTGACTCAAGAACTTATTTTTATGTTAGGTTAGGATATTTTTGTTATGTTTGGTTAACACTTTGTTTGCGAATATTCGCTGGGGATTATGATATTTAGACGATGTTATGATAAATTTTGTTAAATGTTACAGTTGATGTAAGAAACATTTTATCAGCATTCTAACTACTCAGTATGATGATGAACGGGTTTTATCACTAAACTTTTATTAAATATTACGGTAAATTAACATATTGATATGTCGAATATGCTTAGTATAGATAGAAGTAACGTTTTGGACGAAGTGTTATGTAATTTTACTGTTGTTAAGTGCGGATTTGTTAATGTTAGTAGTTTGTATGGTGTGTTAGATTTGTCATTGTACATTATATTCTTAGTTCCAGTTATGTCATGTTAGCTTTATTAATGTGAAACTTTGTTACGTTAGCATACTTTCACTGCTCTGTATGATAATTGTTAAATAATACTGTGTCAATGTAAAATTAACGTTAATATGTTGGAGATATGTTTGGTAAAAGTATGAATACAATGTCAGTTACTTTACAGGTGTTAAGTATGGAACTTTGTTATGTTAACAGTTTTGTAGTGTTTAAGTTGCTATTCTAATTCAAATGACGTGGCTCATCCTTCTTTATGTTAGCTATGTTAGCCTCTGGTTATCATCCAAAGAACTTATCTTTGTACTATGTTATTGTTGTTGTTGTTGTTGTTGTTGTTGTTGTTGTTGTTGTTGTTTTCAATAACGCTAATTATTCTTTTTTTGCTGATGTTGGTTCTGAATGGGATTGGTGAGAATCTCATTACCTATGAGGTTGTTTACATACGATTTCTTCAACGAATTTTTCACTGTACTGGTACGATCAATCCGTGTGACTGATTGATATCACGAGGAGCTGTATTCCCAACGTTATTATTCAATAAATTTTGCCAGTTGGATACTGCTAACATCACTATGCAACGTAAAATCATTTTCATGTTTCGAGTTGATATTTTCTGAAAGGAGGAGAGATAAGTCTAAAAACTTTACTTTATTCGTATTTACTCGTTAGGTATTATGATGGTTAGGTATGGTTATGACACATTTTTTGATAAATGTTACTGTGTCAATGTAAGATTAACATTAATATGCTAGAGATATGCTTGGAAAAAGTATGAATAGGTTACGTTTTGTATGTAAAGTTAGTTACTTTACTGATAAGTGTGGAACTTTGTTAATG
>JABUQX010027606.1:27500-30000 GCA_015478945.1 Trachelipus rathkii | reverse complement strand
GGAAATAACCAACAAAAAAGTATATATAAGAGAAAGTTAAATTATTTCAATATACCAATTAATAGGTATAAAATATAAATATCACTCGATATTTGTGAAAAAAAATTATATCGATATAATTGTTATTACACTTTTTATTATTATTATTATAATTATTATTATTATTATATATATATATATATATATACCATATATATTTACCTCTCTCTCTATATATATATCTCTCTCTCTCTCTATATATATATATATATATTGAACGAAAGATGTAATCAATATATATCGAACGAACAATGTAATCGATTTTTCCGGTGCTCTCTACTAAGGCAATAGTGCTGACAAGGTTGCTGTAACAGTTTTTTAGCTGAAGGAATACCCAAGATTAAATACTTAAAGATGGAAAGGAGTCGGTCTCTCTGGCCTCAGCCGGGGACAACAGTGGTGTCAAACCTCTCTCATATATAAATTTAATCAATCTACCAAAAAAATTTTTTTAAAATTAACATAAAAAATTAACAGGATAAAAAGCAACTTGTGCTTCTGTGGAGTTTATGCTTTTATTGACACTCTGGGCTCCATGAGCAGAGTTCACGATTGTCAGTATGCCACTTTATGTAGCTTCCTTTTTAAAGGATATAAGCCCCTATATATATATATATATATATATATATATATATGTTGAGATATAGTTTTATATGTGCTGATTGGCCTTGATATATATATATATATATATATATAGAGGATATATTGCCCTATGGAGTGAAATTATTAGTATACCGAATTCTTTTAATTATAAATATTTAATAAAACACTTACATAATAAATAAATAAATTAAGAAACTATATGTTAAAGGCAAGCTTTTTCTGTCTCGAACGATTGCGGGCCTCATCGTTCGAGGATAAAAACATGGCTAAATCGTTTAAATTTCTTCATATGTTGTGTGCTAACAAATAATTTCTTAAAAAAACTCTTTAATCCCAAGAATATATCTATCCCTCACAAATAGATACTGAAAGGTAGAGTACTATATAATATATAAATAAATAAATATATATATATATATATATATATATATTATATATATATATATATATATATATATATATATATATATATATATATATATATATATATAACAATATTATGATGTGTGTGTGTGTGTGTGTGTGTATATATATTTATTTATATATGTGTGTGTGTGTAAACTAATAATTTAAATTATGTTTTCCAGGTATGTTTTATTATTGTTTACTATAAATTAATAATAATGTTTTACATATATTTCTATAATATTTATTGAATTTCGTATTTATTAAGCTCTAAAATGATTTCAATATTTTGTTCTTGAAGACCTTCTAAGAAAAACAGGAATTAATAAGTCAAATGAACTTGTTTTGTTTTGGCTTTCAATAGCATTGTATTCGAAATCACAAAGAATATGTGGGAGGCATCCCACAATAGAATGTAAACGATAAGTGTTTGTTTTCCCTTGTTAGAACAAAAGCATATATATATAAATATAAAAATATTATAAAGAAAAATATTTTAAAACTTTTTACTTACCCATTCATCAGGTTATGATTGTATTAATTGAAAATTAAATAAAAAATACAAATTTTTAATTAGGAATTATAATTATACCTATTTATTAATTTTATATCTCTACTCTATAGTTTTAATTGAGTTATAAATTCTTGCTAATAATTTACTCTCAAATTGTTACTTTCAAAAATAAAAAAATAAAAACACTAAAAGACACTAAATATAAAACACCACAATATAACAATAAATACCTGAATGTCGATTTATACGTGCAAATAAAATGTTCAAGATCTAAGACCATATTTAGAGCATGTTCTTACAAGACTTATTGGTTGTTTATTTTAATATATTTAATGAATCTCTAACTATGTATCATTTATTTTATTTTAACACAAGGCAATTTAAGATAATAGTTTTGCATGCCACTCAAACAAGTTACAGTATTAGGATTTGTTTAATAAACACGTGCTACTATTCACTGTTTAATTATCAAACTTATATTTTGATACAAAATGTATTTTAAGCTTTCGCTAGATATTTTTTTGCTTATACTTGTGTTTATTGTAATTAATTTTTTCTTTCTTATTTATTCATAATGCTCTACTTTCATATATTGTATTTTGAAGAATGAGATTTAAATCCGTATTTTTGTATTCTTAAGAGTACTAAAATGTCTTTGTTAATTGAAGATACGAATACATTGACATAATCACGGATTGGAATGAACAACATGGCTGACACAGGACGAATGCGATAAAATGTTATTTTTATATAAGTGATGAAGAATAACACCAAACCTACAATAAAGACAGAATTCTTCGCTATGAGATAGACTATAACGTGCCACATTTAATGAGCTCCACAAAACTGAATAATTAACAATCGATTATTGAGCACTGACTATTTCAAAAAAAAAAAGAAAGTGTTTTATCATAAAAAGGGAGAAAAAATGTGAATTGT
>JABUQX010027606.1:20000-22500 GCA_015478945.1 Trachelipus rathkii | reverse complement strand
TGGGGATTGGTTAGAGTCTGTGTACCAAGAGAAAGATTTAGGTGTGATTATAAGCATGGTAATTTGAAATTGTAGCTAATCAGTGTTTGGGCTTAAAGAATACTAAATTATAATATATCCTCAATATCGTTTATAAAGCAAGGAAGTTATATGTAAACTGTATTATAGCTATCTTAGGCCAGATAGAGTATTGTACACAAGTTTGGGCTCCTTATTTATAGAAAGACATAGATGTGCTAGAGAGAGCTCAACGTAGAGCAACACGGATGATTTCTGGGTTTTAGGATAAGAGCTATGAAGAGAGGCTGAAATAGTTAGGAATGTTTTCTGTAGAAAGGCGATTCATCAGAAGGGACATGAAACAAATCTACAAAATATTTACATATATTGATAATACGGAGACCAATGAATTCTTTATAGTTGACCACAGACGGGAAACCAGGGGGCACAGTAAGAAAATTAAGAAGAAGGCATGCCATCTTGATATAAGAAAGCATTCGTTCAGTAATAGGGTTGTTAATTTTTGGAAAAGTTTGCCACAGGAGGTTGTTGAGTGCGACTCGATTACAACATTTAAGAAAGGATTAGATAGGTATATGGGTGGTTTAGGTATCATATCGTATATTTATTCGCCAGTTGGGTGGCTTTGAATTTACAGTAGCGACTTGAGACCTAGAGGTGCTTTGTGGATTTCTATGAGCATGTTTGGTTAGTGGGTTGACTGGGACGGTCTCGATAAGCCCACGTGGCTTCTTACTCTCTCTATATTTCCAATATACTTCTTCTAATGTTCTTCTAATAGATGAATGTTTAGCGTTTTGAAAGAAAGAGCGGTCCCCATCAGTGTTATTTAAACTGCGAAAAAGAACCGAAATAGTTGTTTGCAACCGGGCAACAATTGTCCAAGAGCAAGAACAAAAACAGTGAATTATGCAGAAAGAGAGAAAACAAATTTAAAAAGGAACTAAATTACTTATTTGACATCGTAAGTGCCACTGCATTGGAAATGATGAAGATCCCTGAGGACAAGAAATTTTTAATATCACAAAGAAAAAGAGGTCCCCTGGATGCCTGATTGGAATAGATACTACCCTTGCTGCTCGTGAGAGGAGGTCAGAATTACGAAAACAGAATGGAGCTGAAAGAGAAAAAAGGTATGTAATTTTGACGTCGGAAAAATAATTCTGAAAATCAAATAATCAAATAAATGAGGTAATTAAATCTTCTTATTTACAAATGTCATAATTGTCATATAATAGTAATTGTCTATATATTATATAATATAATACGTCCTTTCCTGTTTCATTAACTGCTGCCCAAAAACATTAATTATTATCGATGTTTATCGGCAGCTGTCGATGAAACAGGAAAGCTCCATATAATATAACAATACAATACAATACTATCTAAAAGATTCGCGCAGCCGAAGTTGCGGATCCTATAACCAGAGACAGATAATGAAGAGAGCGAGATTGCAAGCCATTGCAAGCCATTTGAATTTGCAGTCGATTTCAAATGATTCTATGGCGTTTACTGACTTAAGAGCAAAGAAAGAGCCATAAAACAATTTTTACCTTCGGGACTTTTAGCAGCGCCGGATAGGTGCAAAATATGCGAGAAATAAATTTCCATCAACCTGAACCTTATCATTTAGCTCGATGGATGGCTAAAGATACATATTGTATAAAAATCTTTTTATTTAGAAGCCAGTTTCAATTAAGTGTCCAAGAGGAAGTTGCTTTAAAAAAATTTGCTGCTTAATTTTGAAGTGTTTGTGATTCAGAGGAAAAACTTAGTCAACTAAATATTTTAACAGCCCTAGTAGGTAAAATGTTTTGTGAACTATGTAGAAATAGCCGACGCAGCCATTAACAAATTATTGGATCATTTATGGTATCTAACAGAATATACTGCTGTATTTTCTATATTTGATAAAAGAGTAAGGAATCTGCAAAAATGGCAGAAATTCTAATAGGCGTTAGCGGTGAGACAGATTATGAAGATACTGTAAAAAAATTTGCAGATAAAATTTTTAATAAACAAAGATCTTCCAGAAAAGCTATTGTCTTCTAGATTCCTTAAAATTCTAGAGAGATTTAAAATAACTTTTGAATTTTAAAGAAAAAAATCGTTTTTTTGGGATGGATCGAAAACTATCAAAATGGAAAAGAAATAGTTAGATCACTAAACGTGATTAATGACACTGTATTAAATTAATAAACGAATTAAATGTCCAATCACGAAGGATGAAGGGCAGAAGCGGCACTTGTTAGAGGTAACTTTATAAAAATACTAGCTACAGAGAAATACTTAATACAGAATACAGATCATAGATAGCTAAATTAGTAAAATTACTTTTTAAATAAATGGATTTTGTTTTTTTTATACGTAGTAAAGGAACATCGAAAATGTAATTTTCTGCCACCAAGGCTGTTTTGAACAAGCCTTTCGACAATTAATGTTCTGCAATAAATTGTTTTATTTTTATAACTGATTTTTC
>JABUQX010027606.1:10000-15000 GCA_015478945.1 Trachelipus rathkii | reverse complement strand
GAATTTGAAGTAAATTTTTTACCGTATCATAAATGATCGTATACGTTTTATTTTGTTTTTTACTTTTGCTCTTTTTTTTCTTTATTTTTACTTTAAATATTCTTTTCGTTCTCCCAAACTTTAAAAATGAGATTTTATGGTGGAAATGAGTGAATACAGAAAAGATATAGGTTAATTGCAATTTTATATACAAGTATTTAAATGATATTATCAGTGAAGATACCATTTTAAAAAAACGATAAGAAGAATGTAATTAAAATATTGTATAATTTTCAACTTGGCTGAAATAGTTGGATAAAAAAAAAAAATTATAAAATTTATTTTTTTTAAAAGAATTAATATAATTTTTCAGGGACAATTATTTTCATTAGGGAAATAAAACTCGAAGGGCGAAATAAAAGATCAACATTTTGAACCATTTCAATTCCTAGGAAAACACAAAGAGTTATTTTCATTAGAACTTATTAAAGATAAGGTTTGAATATAAAAGAGAATTTGCTACTAAATTTCACAGAGTTCATTCTTCTTCTGAATATATATATATATATATATATATATATATGGATAAAACTTAATTTTCTTTCTGATTCGAATCCGGATTCGAGCTCTCGAATCCGAATTCGGATTCGGATTCGAATCCGAAGGTTGCTGAGATTCGGATTCGGATTCGGATTCGAGCTTTTCCACACACACGCGGATTCGGATTCGGATCGAAATCCAAGTGCTGGATTTGGATTCGGTTCGGATTCGACATTTTTTTACACATATGATTCGGATTCGGAGCTCGAATTCGAAATCCGGATTCGAATCCAGTATATTTCTTGTTTCAGAGGATGTCAAAAAATCATAAAAAATAATAAAAAAAAAACGAAACAATTAAAATTGCATCAACATTAGGAGGCAAACCACAGGAGTGCTTGTAAGAGCCAAATCAAGATGTATATTTCGATTACTCTTGGCTAATCATAACCCATAGGAGAAAGAGTTACTCCTGAAACATTTGGAAAAACTAAGAATTTATAGAGGAATAGTTAATAAGGAAGGTCCAATATCGGGCTGAGCTCCATTTTCAGCCCCCCCCAAAATGGACATAAAATTCGGAACTATCAGCCGATTTTTTGAACCTATAAACACCAAACTGTAGATTTTTGCCCTCTAAAACGTTGTTTCTGGTTTTCTGGTGTCTGTTAGTCATTCTTTCAGAATATTCAGTTTTTTTCAAACCATGTTTTGACATTTTTCGTATCACTCCTAGAATTTTTTTTCGAAATGACCTTCAAACTTGAGATATGCATAGATGGACCATTTACTGCAAAAGTCACGAATACCTTCTCATTTTGTGAGTTTTTTGTGCTCGCTTGTCGCCAAAATTCTAAAACCACTTTTTGGATTTTAAAATGGAAAAATTGCTATTTGTTTTCCTCTTCGGCAAGTGGATGAAAATTATTTAGGGACATAATTAATCTAGAGAAGCACATTTTTTATTAAATAATTTTCTTTGATAGTGCATCAGCATTGGATTTGTTATTGGAACAAATTAAAAAAAAAATTTCTTTTAAGTATACAAAAAAAATTTAGCTAAGTAAAATAGATGCATCTCTCGCTCGATTAACAAGCCTAAAAATTTGATGTTGATCGGACATGAGTAGAAAATAATATATAAATAGTTGAAAAAAAGTGAAAATATTGAATACTTTTTTTCCACCTGTCTGGTCAACGATCAAATTTTCAGGGCTTGTATGGTCGGGCGAGATACATCTTTTTTTTTATCTTAAGATAAATGTTTTTGTATACTCAAAAGAATTTTTTTTAAAAATTTCCAAAAATATTTTTTTAAAATTTGTTCCAAGACCAAATCCAAAACTAATACATATACAAAAAAATTATCTTAGTAAACAATGTGCATCTCTCCCGACTTCATATGCCCTGAAAATTTCATCCACTTTGCCGAACAGGAAAAAAATTATCGCAATTTTTCATTTTAAAATTCAAAAAAATCGGTTTGAGAATTAGGACCAACGCTGAGCACAAAACTCAAAAAAATCGAAAAGCGTAACTTCGGGGACTTTTATAGATTAATGGACCCATCTATGCAATATTTCAAGTTTGAAGTCATTTCGAAAAAAATTCTGGGAGTTGATTCGAAAAATGTCAAAAACATGGGTTTTGAAAAATTGAATATCCTGAAGAATGACTACACACACAGAAAAACACCAGAAAACAACGTTTTAGATGGGCAAAAAAAAAACTACAGGTTGGTGTTTAAAGGTCAAAATCAAGTTGAAATTCCGGAATTTATGTCCATTTTTAAGGGTGAAAATTGAGCACTGAACTTAATAAATAGTTGCACCGCACCTCTCTTTAAAAAAAAAATTAATTTTAATTTTTTAATAGAATGTTGTTATGTTAATTATGAAATAGTTAATAAATTGTAATATTTAGTTAATTAACTTTTTAAAAATTTACAAAAAGGCAAGCTTAAGAATTAAAATTCAATTTTATAGCAGTTTAAATGTTAATAGAAATTATTTAATAATATATATATATATATATATATATATATATATTAATATATATATATATATATTAAATTTGTATGTCGTATATATATATATATATATATATATATATATATATTATATATATATATAGTATTATATATATAATATAGATATATATATAATATACCTAATATATATATATATATATATAATATATAGTATATATTATATATATATATATATATAATATATTTAATATATATATATATATATATATATAATATATATATATATATAATATATATATATATATATATATATATATATATATATATATATATAATCATGGGCGTCGCCAGCTTCCAAGCTAGGGGGGCAGCTTAAATTTTATAGTTTATATATATATATATATATATATATATATATATATATATATATATATAATATATATATATATATATATATATATATATATATATATATATATAAGAAAGAAGACATAAAACTAGAAACATTTTTATGGATAATTAAATGATTAATATTTAAAAAAAAATTATTTTATTAAAACAATAAAATATCAAATATAATATGCAATGATGAAAAATTCACAATATAGAGCAGTTGCAAAATTGATATTAAAAAAGTAATTTCCTTGGGTTTAAGGCAAATTTATCAACTACTGTTTGAAGAAAATAATCATAATCTGTCAACAAAATTTTCTGGTGTAACTCATCATAGCCAGCCCGTTTAACCTGTCGTCTTCCATAGTACTTCGAAGCCAAGTCTTGATCCTTCGCTGAGCACCTAAAGAGAGCTCTACTGTACGGTGGTGCAGGCTGGGCGAGTAGTATCATCATAGCCTTTTTCTTCCTGGTATGTCTCGATATCATAGTAACATGTATAGGGAGACAGCAAGATCCTTTTTAGTTCTAACTACTCAAGCTTCTTGTCCTTCCAAATTTTGTACCAAAGTTCTAGCTCTTCTTCTATGCCTTCTAAGTGGTAAAAACTATAAAATGAAGCTGTCTTTTCCTTTAACTCATCGATTGTTATGAGTAGCATATGGAAAGGATGTAGATATGTTAATGCATAAGCAGGTGCATTTTCAGTAGAAAACCGTAATTCCAAAGAAGAGGTTATAGAATCCAGATGCATCATTATGAGGACCTTCTCCAGAATTCCCTTGAAGTTGTTGCTGGAAGTTTGCTGCAGTGCTGCTGCTACCAACAATCCGTGGATTATTTATACAAGTCCATTTACTCGGCGATTTGAATTAGCTTCTTTTAACACTGTCATCGGTGATTTTTTCTTCATCTTCCGATGGCTCTCTAACCATTTCCACAATGTGTTGAATGTGCTGCGAGGTTTGACGTATCCAAGGTTTTGAATGGAGAGGCATTTACAACTGCTCTAACATCGCAGGTATAAAGTACTTCGCAATCAATATTCATAGCCATGATGAATGACGACTTACATGCCGCTGAATGCAACTGAAAAGTGCTTTTTCTTGTGGCGGTATCTCTTCAATGGAAAGGGTTTCTAATGCTTGCATCATTCGTACCAAAAGTGCTCCTAAAAAACTCTGATTCCCTTGAGTTATATATAATAAATTAATATATATATATATGTAGATAATTAATATATAAATATTATATATATAATATATATATATATATATATATATATATATATATATATATATATTATACAGTGGCGTATTTAGGGGGGGGGCAGGGGGGCCATGGCCCCCCCCCCCGAAATTTTCTAGACACTAAAAAATTTTAAGTATCATATCCGTTAATAATATATAAAGTGCAGAAGTTAAATTAATTTTATACAATTCGTCGCTGTCAGGAACAAATCTCGAAAGTACATTAGTTAAAACTAAATTGAACCCATCAGAGAAAATGCAACATAGAATTTCAGTTGATTTTTGAAGAATGTGTGCGTATCTGAATCTGAGCTGAGTATTGAAATTGCTGTACCAAGAATTAACAAATTCCAAAAATACAGACCCAGCATTCCTACTTCCGACCCACAGACTTATTATCGCACATCCATTTTTATACCATTTTTGGATGATTTAATATCAGCATTAGGAGAGAGGTTTTTAAATTTTCCTTGCAATTGTCATACCGAACGGGTGTAAATGTGCCATATGAGAAGATAAAAGATTGTTTAATATTTTGCAAGGAAGATCGCGAAAGCCTCAAATGAAAAATTTAGAAAAGGCAGAATAGGATTTGATGGAAGTTGGAAATGATATCACAGCACAGGTGCCCAAAAAACGCAATAGATTGGACTATGTTTCGTGTTCGCAGTCAGCAATTTCCAAATATTTACATCTTGTTGCAAATACTGGCAATTTTACCCATGTCTAAACTTCTGAAAACCTACTTGAGAAATACTATTGGAGATGAAAGACTTAATTGGACTTGTCCTCCTCTACATAACATCGAAATATTGAAATAAAAATAAGATGTTATCTCGAACTTTGCT
>JABUQX010027606.1:0-2500 GCA_015478945.1 Trachelipus rathkii | reverse complement strand
TATAATAATAATAATAATAATAATAATAATAAAATAATAATAATAATATTAATAATAAGATTAAAGTATTAATAGTTAATAATAATAATAATTAATAATAATAATAATAATAATAATAATAATAATATAATAATAATAATAATAATAATAATAATATAATAATAATAATTAAAAATAATAATAATAATAATAATGAATAATTAATAATAATTAATAATAATAATGAATTAATAATTATAGTAGCTACAATATAAACAATAAAAATAATAATAATAATGATAATAATAATAATAATATATATTATACAAATAAATAATAGTAATAATAATAATAATAATAATAATAATAATAATAATAATAATAATAATAATAATAATAATAATAATAATAATAATAATAATAATAATAATAACATTAATAGATAATATTAATAATAATAATAATAAATAATTAATAATTAATAATAATAATAATTAATAAGAATTAATAAAATAATAATAATAATATTAATAATAACCATAATAATAATAGTATTAAATTATAATATAGTAATAAAATAAATAATAATAATAAAATAATAATAATAATAATTAATAATAATAATAAATAATAATAATATAATAATTAATAATAATAATAATAATAATAATAATAATAATAATAATAATAATAATAATAATAATAATAATAAAAATGAATAATACCACTAAGGCGAATAATATAATAAAATAATAAACCATAATAATAATAATAATAAAAATAATAATGAATAATAATTAATAATAATAATAATAATAATAATAATAATATTAATGATAATGATAATGATAATAATAATAATAATTTATATTTGGTATTTATCCAGCTGAGATCCCTATCCTTTCATTTAGTTGTTATTCAAAACATAAGTTGGAAATATTTTTTCCATATTAAAGAAACCCTAAAATAGAGTGCAAATAAAGCATGCTCACGACATTAAATTAATACACTTTAAATATTAAAATTTAACATTAAAAATCGAATTATATAGCATTGAATCAAGTTTTTTACCCGCAAACGCGCCTTACGTCGGAATAAGAAATGTGGAGAGAAAATTTTGGAAAATATATACGTTTCAAATTTAACAAACGTACTATACGTATTTGAATTTCTTGATATAGTATATATATATATATATATAATATATATATATATAAATATATATATATAGATATAATATATATATATAATATAATATATATATATATATATTATAATATATATATAATATATATATATATATTATAGTATAATATATATAATATATTAATATATATATATTTATAGAAAAATATATATATATATAACATCTATATATTGTGAGAATATTTTATCCATTTATATATATATATATATTAATAATATATATATATATATATATATATATATATATATATATATATATATAATAATATATATATATATATGAATCACCACCTTCTTCTTCCCAAGACTGGAAGTAAGGTGCCGTAGCAAAGACATCCACGTTTTCAGCAGAAACAGATAAGTAGTAGGTTCGTAAGATTTTACAGAACAGAAAAGTTTAGGTAGAAATAGATATTGACGCCAAGTTCCAAAGAAACCCCAGCGCTTACTGGCCCCCTTTATACTTTTAGTGAGAACTTTGTCGCAATCAGAAAATCCATCGTTAGAGTTTTACGAACCCCGACGGACCCACATTATGCATACTCGTGCAATGTTAGTTTTCATCCCTTGCCCAGGTGGGCACAACCATGCCCCTCACAAAACCCCGCTATTCACTCATATTATGCTCCTTTCTTTTGCTCTGCCCAAAAAATCACATTCTTCTCTCCAGGCATTCGTTTACTGACTCCAAATTTACATTTTTTTCGGTCTCCAGGCGGTCGTATTCCCAGCACACTCACACTTTACATCGCTTAACCAACCACAATCATCAATCTCTTCCACGATGACCAAACCATCTCAATTAACTTTCATTTATTCTCTCAGTTTACCCCTGTTCTTCACACCACACAACTCTGTAATACGTTTATTCCTCCTTTTTTATCAACTCTTCTCACAACTAAACACGCTTTTAAGATTGTCCATCTGAACACATTGACACTTTAGATCTATACCCACTTATCCAGACCATAGATATCACTACTATATATTACACAGGAAAACAAGACATACTCGTCATGTAACACCCTAGTGCACTCAAGATCATAGTTCTCTTTACATTCCACCAAGGATGTTAATTGAACAGCCACTTCCCTTACCATCAAATTTCCATCTACACTCTGTATCATCTGTCCCTTTTATCCAGAATATATCCTAAATTATTTAAACTCAGGACACTGTGTGCCAGCTCCTCAACATCTAACATAACTCACACCGAGGACTGTCTTCACTTACAACCATAACCTTACTCTTATCTTACGTTTACTTTGAAACCCTCCTTTACACACCCTGCCAAATCTCTCTACCAATCTCTCAA
>JABUQX010027605.1:15000-27995 GCA_015478945.1 Trachelipus rathkii | reverse complement strand
TATATATATATATATATATATTATATATATATATATATATAATATATTATATATATATAATATATATATATATATATATATATATATTATATATATAAATATATATTCTCTAAGAACTCACCATCGTTTTAAAAGGTCAATTTCAGTTTCCTTGCTTTTGGGACTGAAGGTGATTCAAAAGATATTTTTCATTGCTGACTTCTGTGCTAAGATCTCGATGATTTGACAGAGTAAAGCAAGACCTGTAATGCGATCCTCTCTAACACTATTCCGTAAACGTTTTCAGACGCCCTAATGTCGAAAAGGTTCTTTCTACTGTTTTGGTGGATACAGCAATACTGCTAGATATTCAGGAGATTAGCAATGTTAGGAAACCTCCCTCTTGTCACACTTAGCCAAAACACCGATCGATTGTTTTTTGATTTTCGTTTTTCCATAATTTTCCACCATTTTGAAGGACAAAAAAAAAACCTGAAAAAACCCAAATTTGGGTTTTTTCAAAAAAAAATTATAGAAAAATAAGAAAATGTTTTTTTTAAAGAGTTAATTTGGAAATTTAAACCTTATAGTAAAATATACTGAATTGTGAAATGATAGTGGTTTCATGCGAGGGAAATCGATCAGTCAACGAAAAAAATCAGATCATCAATAAACGCAATAAAAACTGAGATGTGGGTAATATGATTCGAGTTCTGATGTAGGCACATTACAACGATGTTTCTGGAACTTCGTAGTTCTTGAAATTGTTATTTCAATACCTAAGCTGTCGCAAACATTTTTAGCTTGTGTGAATATGGTTTTAAACTCTGTGTCTGCATTTTGTCTATCTTTTTCGAGAAGTTGAATAATGTCTTTCACTAAGTTTATTGCACTGACAATGTCCAAATGAACACTCTGTAACTGTTTGACCCCAAGGTGTAGGTATATTCAAGAAATTTACTTAAAACGAATAATGTTATTATAAATTCAAATTACTGATAGAATTTAACAACGAAGTAGCTTTCTGTGATAATTCACCAGGCCATTCTTTTATTTCTTCAAATGACGCAAGTATTGGCTCAAGAGTCCCTTTAAATAGGAAAACCGCTTCATGCCGTTCACACCATCTGGTCTAGCACATCATTTTGATCCTCTTGTTATTTTGGTTATTAGAAAACTTTTTTTATTTTATCTTCCAGAAGTTTTGTGCGCTTCGGACTCGATCGAAAAAAGTGCATATTTCAGAGATGAATCCTAAGACGTTTCAAATGCCTGAATTTTAGAAGAGTCTGAGAGACATAGATTTAAACAATGTTCTACACAATGTGTGTATAGAGCTTTAGGATACTAATTCCGAATAACAGATTGCACTCCTCGGAATTCGCCTCTCATGGATGAGGCTCCATCATATCCTTGGCCTCTTAAATTTTCGAGTTTTAAACCAAGATAGTCGAGTCTCTCCAAAATTACATTTGCCAATGCCTTCCCTGAGATATCATAAACCTCAACAAATGATAAAAGATCCTTCCTTAAAGTAAAAGGAGTATCACCTCCATCACCACCAATCGCGTACCTTACACAAAGTGAAAACTGTTCTGTTTGGGAAATATCCGTTGTTTCATCAGCTAATGCTGAAAAAAAAATTTCATTTTATTAACTTCTTCCATTATTTTCCTTTGTATAAGGTGACTAAATGACTGTATGATTTCATTCTATATCATCGGACTCGTATACATTGAATTTTTGGACTATAGAAGTAAGTGGTTCTTCAAAACCTGGTCACCTCCATTTGCTCGAAACCTAAGAAGGCTTCTAAAATTTCCGTCATTTTCAGCTGGAGTTGATAATTCAATACGTCCAGAGTCAATTGAGCCCCTTAATGCAAGACCTTGCTGGCCACATAAACGTATAGTTTCAATTATTGGTACAAGTTTTTCTCTATTTTCCTTCACATTTTTCTTATTTTGAGTGTCCAGTTGTTTGTGTATGCTTTCGATTTTTTACTGAATAAAAGCTTCAATATTATCTTATATATATATATATATATATATAGTATATATATATATATATATATTATATATATAATATTATATATATATATATATTGATATATATATTATATTTGTTAGTTTTGTTTTCTGCTGAAAAAATTTCACTGTCAAAAATTTCGGGGGGGGGCGGCCCCCTCGGCCCCCCCCCTGGCTACGCCCCTGATTATATATATACATTAGTATATATATATACTATATATATATATATATATTATTATTATATATAATATATATATATATATATATATATATATATAATATATATATATATTATATATATAGTATATATATATTGTAAGTCTGTTCAGATAGTCAAGAAAAGGATCATATATTTGGTGTTTATTCGAACCTGCAATATGCGATTATCTCAAAAACCTGATGTGATAGACAAAAACCGATGACAGATTTATAATCAACATCACAGAATTACCTTAAAACTGTTTAAAACCTTATGCCAGAAAAATGTTGTTAGCCAGTGTTTTAATCAAGAGAAATTTTTATTATTATTATTATTATTATTATTATTATTATTATTATTATTATTATTATTATTATATTATTATTATTTAGGAATTGGAAACAAAACCAAGATGTTAATGAAGAACAGGTCGTCATCATCAAAAATTCTTAATTGTCCCATCACACACATATATACCGTATATATATACAGTATATATATATATATATATATATATATATATTATATATATATATATTATTTCTAATGTCTTAAAAGTATATATAATATATATATATATATATATATATATATATATATATATATATATATATATATATATTATATAGTATATATATATATTTGGATTGAAAGAGTGCGTCGGAGTGACTGAGGGGACTGGTTTGGTGAAGAAACGAAAGCGTGCGTTTAGGAGTGGTGGATGTGTGGATCAAATCTTTACATTGAAACAAATGATTGAGAAAATGAGGGAGAAGAAGAATAAATTATATTTAGGTTTTATGGATTTACAACAGGCGAATGATAGAGTTAATAGGGAAGCTTAGGCAGGTATTAGTGATATATGTGTTGGTGGTAGGCTTTCTTTGAAATTGGAAAGAAAAAGGGGCTTTTATGTCAGAGAAGCGCTTCTAAGAAGAAATAGTGGTCAATTGGGTGATTGGTTTAGGATTAATTAGTGAGTGAGACAGGGTTGTGTTTATGTCTCCTTGGTTATTCAATGTGGATATGGATGGGGTTATGAAAGAATTCGAGGTGGGGATGGCAGGAAAATGGTTGTTAGAATGATGGAGAATGGAGAGGAGTGGAGGTTGCCCTACCTATTATATGCGGATGATTTTGGTTTTGTGTGGCGAATCTGAAGAGAGTTGAGAGAGATTCGGTAGAGAGATTTGGCAGGATATGTAAAAGGATGGGGTTTTTGAAAGTAAACGTAGATAAGAGTAAGGTTTATGGTTGTTGAGTGAGGACAGTCCTCGTGTGAAGTTTATTTTAGATGATGAGCAGCTGGAGCAAGTGTCTAGTTTTAAATATTTAGGGTATGTGTTGGATGAGAACGGGAACGGATGATGCAGAGTGTAGTAGGAAAGTTGTTGAATGGCAGGAAGGTTGCGTGCAATTTAAATCGTTGTGTGAATGTAAAGGGACTAGTCTTGAGTGCGCTAGAGTCTTACATGAGGGTATGTTGTTACCTGTGTTATTGTATGGTAGTGAGACTATGGTCTGGGAATTAAGAAGTATAGATTCTAAAGGTATAGATCTAAAGTACACTGTGTTCAGATGGACAAATCTTAGGGGCATGCTAGGTGTGAAAAGAATTAATTAAAGTAAGGAATGAACGTATTAGAGAGTGGTGTTGTGTTGTGAAGAAAGGGGGTAAATGAGAGAATAAATGAAAGGTATGTGAGTAGGTTGGTTCATGTGGAAAGGATGAATGATAGCCTGGTTGGTTAAGCGGATGTATAGTGGAGAGTGTGTTGGGGAACCGACCGGCTGGTGAGACCGAAGAGGAAGTGGATTGAGTCGGTGAACGAATGTCTGAAGGAGAGAAATTGTGGTTTGGCAGAAGGCGAGAATAAAGGTCATGATAGGAGAGAATGGCCGGGGTTTTGTATTGGGGCATGGTTGTGGCCACCTGGGCCAGGGATGAACCTTACAATTGACGATTTACCATTAGTGAGGGTCCGCTCCGCCGGTTCCCATGATGCTCTAGGTGGATTTTCTGTCTGTGACGACTTCTCACTATTAATGTTACAGAGGGGGCGGTAAGGCTGGGCTTTCTTTTCGGGACTTTTTCCTACTTGCTTTCTTTTTCCGATTGCTTTTACAGGCAACCTTACCCCCCAATCTTTGGGGCAAAGAGGAAGGTGAAGAAAGAAAGAAAGAAATATATATATATATATATATATATATATATATATATATATATATATATATATATATATATATATATATTAATATATAAATATATTATATATAAATATAATATATATAACAATAACAATAACTACAACAATTAACAATTAACAATAACTATACAATTAACAATAACTACAACAATAACAATAACTACTAACAATTGGTTCCTAAATCTGGGGGCAAATGAAGGAAGCAATTGTTAGTAGTGCAAAGGAAGTATGTGGATGTGCTAAAGTAGGAAGTAAGAATGTTAACAGTGAATGGTAGAATGAAAAGGTGATGAAAGCGGTTAAAGGTAAAAAAGAAGCGTGGTTGAATGTAATAAAAGCAAATGATAAAGTATCAAAAGAAAGATGCTTGGAATTATATAAGGAGGAAAAAAGAAATACTAAAAGGTGTATACGTAGGAGAAAACAAGAGGTAAATGAACAGTTTGGAAGGAGGATGAATGGGGACTTACAAGGGAATAGGAAGCTCTTCTGGTAGGAAGCGCGAAAGGTTAAGAATGAGAATAAGGGGAACCTGCTTAGAATAATGAATAGGGATGGTGCTTTTGTAACTGATGAAATGGATGTGAGGGGAGTGTGGAAAGAACACTTCGAAAATCTGCACAATATTAACAGTAATGAAGAGGTGATAGTGAATGTGTGTGGGTTTGATGGTGCAAGAAGGAATAGGTATTTTGGGGATGAGGTTATTAGTAAGGAGGAGGTAAAGGGTTAGAGTGAAAAAGTTGAAGAATTGGTAAATCTGGCAGGTATTAGTGAAATTACTGGTGAAATGATCCAAGAACGGAGGCGAGATGGTGATTGTGTGGATTTGGAAGTTGTGTAATTAAAGCGTTTATGAGGGTTATAGTTCCAAGGGATTGGAGGAGAGGGGTAATAGTACCCTTATATAAGGGTAGGGGAGATAAAGGGGAACTGTAGGAAATTACTAGGGGAATAAGTTTATTGAGTGTTGTAAGGAAGGTATATGCTGGTATTTTGGTCGGAAAGAGTGCGTCGAGTGACTCAAGGACTGTTTGGTGAAGAACAAGGTGTGATTTAGAGTGGTAGAGGATGTGTGGATTCAAATCTTTACATTGAAACAAAATGATTGAGGAAAATGAGGGAGAAGAAGAAATAAATTGTATTTAGGTTTTTATGATTTGCAACAGGCGTATGATAGAGTTTATAGGAAGGTATATGGCAGGTGTTAGTGATATAAATGGTGTTGGTGGGTAGGCTTTTTGAATTGAATCAAAAGTATGATTGACGATAGTGAAGCGTGTGTAGGAATAAATGGTGTCAATGGTCAATGGGTTTAGGATTAATAGCGGAGTGAGGGGACAGGGTTTGTGTTATGCTTCCTTGGTTATTCAATTTGTATATGGATGGGTTTATGAAAGATTCGAGGTGGGGGATGGCAGGAAATGGTGTGAATGATGGAGAATGGAGATGAGTGAGGGTGCCCCTACCTATTATGTGCGGATGATTTGGTTTGTGTGGGCGAATCTGAGAGAGTTTGAGAGATTTGGCAGGGTATGGCAGGGTGTGGTAAAAGGAGGGTTTTGAAAGTAAACGTTTTAGAATAAGAGAAGATTATGTTGTGAGTGAGGATAGTTCTCTGTGAAAAGTTATGTTAGATGGTGAGCAGCTGGAAACAAGTGTCCGAGTTTTAAATATTTAGCGGTAATGTGTTGGATTGAGAAGGGAAAAACGGATGATGGCAGAGTGTAGTAGGAAAGTTGTGAATGGCAGGAAGTTTGCGTGCAATTAAATCGTTGGTAAATGTAAAAGGACTAAACTAACTTTTGAGTGCGCTAGGGTCTTACATTGAGGGGGTATGTTGTTACGGTGTTATTGTTATAGTAGTGAGACTATTGGTCTGGAATAAGAAGTATACCTAGATCTAAAGTTCAATGTGTTCAGGATGGACAATCTTAGGGGCATGCTAGGCGTAAAGAAGAAAGAATTGATAAAATGAGGAATTGAACGTATTGGAGTGTTGTGTGGTGTGAAGAAAGGCGGTAAATGAGGAGAATAAATGAAAGTTGTTTTGAAGATGTTTTTGGTCATGTGGAAGAATGAATGATTAGTCGCGTTGGTTTAGCGGGATGTATAGTGCGAGTGTGTTGGGAACGACCGGCTGGGAGACCCGACCGAAGAGAAAGTGGATTAAGTCGGTGAACAGGAATGTCTGAATGAGAGAAATGTGAGTTTGGCAGAGGCGAGAATAAAGGTGCATAATAGGATTGAATGGCGGGGTTTTGTATGGGGGCATGGTTGTGACCACCTGGGCCAAGGGATTAACCCCTTACATTGACGACTTGCCATAGTGAGGGTCCGTCGCGGTCCAAGCAAGCTCTAGGGTGGATTTTCTGTCTGTGACGAGTTCTCACTAATTAATGGTACAGGAGGGGCGGTAAGGCTGGACTTTCCTTTCGACTTTGTCATTTCTTCTACTTTGCTTTTCTTTTCGATGCATGGACACGCTCCTTACCCCCAGGTCTTGGGGCAAAGAGGAAGATAAAGAAGAAATTAATATATTATATATATATATTATATATATATAAATATATATATTATATATATATATATATATAAAATCATATACTATATATATATATATATATATATATATATATATATATATATATATATATTTATTTTTATTTAATTTATAAAAATCATATAAAAAACTCTCTTTAAAAAGTGTTTTTTTTGACTTTTTATTTAAATTTTAGTGTTAATTAATATGAATCAAAATTTAAAATTAAAATTATTTTTTCCTTATTTGTCTTTGGTTTTTTACATTCACAAACTTACATTTTCTTTTATGGTTAAATGTTGAAATTTGTCTTGCCTAAAACAAAGATATTTAAAAAGGAAATCATTTGATGACTAAGATATTTTCTAAAAAGTATGTTTTTTTTTTTCTTCTCCATTCATATTAATTTTCTTTTTTGTACAGACCCTCACTATCGATGTTGGTGAAGTAGGAAAGGATTCCAAAATGAAAAGTTCTTTAAGAAGAAGACCTCAAGCATCAGCAGCGCAGAATAAAAACATGAAAAAGAATTATCGGGAAAACCTTCGTTGCAAATATTGTAATTTTAAGTTTTAAAAACAAAGATCAGTTAAAAAATCATCTAATAACACATAGAGAAAAGAAATTTGAATGTTCCCAATGCAATTATAAATGTAATCGTAAATCAAATTTAAAAACTCATGTTTTAATTCATGGCAACTCAAAATTATTTAATGTTTCTGAGTGCAGCTATGAATGTAATTGTAAGAGAGACATAAGAATACACATGCTTAATCAGAAAATATTAAAATTATTTAAATGTGCTGAGTGCAGCTATGAGTGTAATCTTAAAGGAAACTTAAAACAGCACATCCTTAAGCATCGAGATACAAAGTTATTTAAATGTGCTGAGTGCAGCTATGAGTGTAATCATAAAAAAACCTTAAAACAGCACATGCTTAAGCATCGAGATACAAAGTTATTTAAATGTGCTGAGTGCAGCTATGAATGTAATCAGAAAGGAAACTTAAAACTGCACATGCTAAAGCATTTAGATACAAAGTTATTTTAAATGTTCTGAAGTGCAACTATGAATGCCAATCAGAAGAAAAATGAGGATACACATGCTTAATCACGAAAATATAAAATTAATTTAAATGTTCTGAGTGCAGCTATGAGAGTAATAGGAAAGGAGACTTAAAAAAGCACATGCTTAAGCATCGAGATACAAAGTTATTTAAATGTTCTGAGTGCAACTATGAATGCAATCAGAAGGAATACATGAGGACACACATGCTTAATCACGAAAATATAAAATTATTTAAATGTGCTGAGTGCAGCTATGAGAGTAATAGGAAAGGAGACTTAAAAAAGCACATGCTTAAGCATCGAGATACAAAGTTATTTAAATGTTCTGAGTTGCAACTATGAATGTTAATTTCTAAAGAAAGACATAGAATTACACATGCTTAATCACAGAAACATATAAAATTATTTAAATGTTTGCTGAGTGCAGCTATGAGAGTAAATCAGGCCAGAAAGCTTAAAAACGGCCATGCTTAAGCATCGAGATACAAAGTTATTTAAATGTTCTGAATGTAGCTATGAAAGTAATTATAAAAGTATTTTAAAAAAACATTTGCTTAAACACGTAGGTATGTAAGTAACCCCTTAAAAGGGAGAAATAAAAAATAAATAAAAATAATTATCATTATTAGGAACAAAATGTACCAATTTGCAAGTCCTTCTTAGATGATAAATTCTCATAAATAAATCATTCTTTTGTACAAAAGTTTTAATTTCTTTACTAATGGATTAATTTACTTTAAAATGTTAATAAAAATATTATCGAAAAACCAAAGAATTTGTGAGTCACAATCGAAAAGTTTCGCTCACGAAACATTAAATAATTCGTAAGTTTAAATCGAAAAAAAACATTTAAATAGCTAAAATAAATTTATTAATATTTCATAGGAAGGAGTAAATAATTTATAAGTTTAAAAGAAGAATATTTCCTTTAGGGCTAATCCTAAAAGTCACAAGTCTAATTAATTAGCACAAGTCACGAATGAATAATTTATATTTTATTGAAGAAAAGTGGAATTCTTTATTAAATTCGATACCTTAATTAAACCTAAAAATTTGAGTGAAATAATTTCTGAGGAAAATTCTGCTACAAATTATTAAATTTAAGCAAAATCGAATGAGGAAATGGGAATTCAAAGCCCATCGGAAATATATTTTTGAATGAAAATCCAAGTTTAAAACTGAAGTTATAATAATATAATATTATAATACTTATAAAGTTCGAAGTACTGTAATGTAAAGTACTAAAAGTTGTAGTACACATGTTTCAAAATAACTTAAAAAATTGCTAGAATCAATATGTATTCTGAAAATAATTAAGGCCGATGATATTCAGAAATTGAAACTAGATTCGTATCTTGCAGATAAACTAATTTGATATTCATAATACTTTTGTATAGCTAGAACGTAACAAAATCCAGACTATGTTTGGGAAAATGTAATCCATAAGATTTTCACATCTTAATGAGACTAATGTTAAAAGCTCGATGTAAATTCATATTTAAACAATAAAAGTAAAGGTTCCTAAAAGCATCTCGAGGTTCTTTATAAATGAACACAAGGCACTGATAACGACCCTTCCCCCATTTAGCCTTTTTACATATCGACATTGGAGAATCTTCAAAAGATTTTAAATTAATCATCATGAACCAGGAGTTAAACGTAACCAATACCATCAGAACCATAAATGGAAATTTGAAGAATTTTGTTGCAAGACATGATCTTAGAAAGGTATCAGAAAGGACGTGAAGAAGATTAACAGGACATTACTACTACTAGTTTTTTTTATTTTTAAGAGAAGTGATTAATTTGTAAATAGATTTACGAGTAGTATCATTACAGGGTGGATATTTAAGAGGAATATGGTTTTTAGTTTATTATTGAAAGTGAAAAATATCAGTATTAAACAAGCATTATAAGTTATAGTAGTACATAATGGAATAAAATGTACACCTCCAGGCTGAACCACCACCTCATTTTTGATCGATTGTTGTAGATGGAATTCGTATTACAAATGATAAAAGTTGTCAGTCGCAGTAAAATCGAATGTTGGAGTTTATCAGGCTAGTCAATAATATCAAAAAGTCAATATTGATGGAAAATTTGTAGAGAGGAGAGTGTGGAAGGTCAAGGAAAGAGTCTCTCGACCTTTCACCTTAGTTTTAAAGGGTTTCCTTTTATTACAACTATGAATTTAACAGAGAGGTACGATCAAATAATTCTATTTTTGGTTCTGACTCCTTTAAATTATTCTATAATTGTAGGAGAATTATATAATATAATATCAGATATATTTAATTGTCTAGGCTGGATTATTAATCAATGAACATAGGATTTAGTTATATGTAATTTATAATAATTATTCAATATAGTTAATTATTATTAAACATTAAAACCATAAAATACATAAAGAATAAAATAATGATTCACATAAATATATTGTTTATATACAACTAGTAAATTACAAAAACTTTTTTTTATTGTTTCTTAGGATTAGGATAAAAATAAACTGTACAACATTCTTAAGGTCAAGAAGGAATATCCTTTTGATTAAAATTCGGTATCCTTTTGATTAAGATGGGATATCCTTTTGATTAAGATGAGATATACTTTTGATTAAGATGAGATATCCTTTTGATTAAGATGAGATATCCTTTTGATTAAGATGAGATATCCTTTTGATTAAAATTAGATATCCTTTTGATTAAGATGATATATCCTTTTGATTAAGATGAGATATCCTTTTGATTAAGATGAGATATCCTTTTGATTAAAATAAGATATCCTTTTGATTAAGATGAGATATCCCTTTGATTAAGATGAGATATCCTTTTGATTAAAATTAGGTATCCTTTACCTGCTCATACAAAAAAGAAAGGTTCTATTTAAAACCTTGTTTAAAATTAAATGCTACTAATTAATAGAGGTTACTTAATTGTAAAACCTTGCTGTGGGGAAGAATATATTGAAAATTAATAAAATAAAACTCTTAAAATTTGTAAGTAACAGAAAGACTACAAGAAACTACATGAAAAGTTTAGGAGAGATTAAAAGAATCTACAGGAAGTACAGTAGAAGAACTACCGACATTTTTTAAATCGGTCTCGAGGGAAAGCACGTAACAAGGTTGTTGCGGCTCACACAAAAACACCACCAGAACTTAACAAACCCATAGGAGGCTCCTAAGGTTCCTTTTAAAAAACCTAGTACGAATAAACCAAAATATTAGTATATTAAAATTGGATGGGAACCTTAGGATTCTACTCTAACCTCTACGAAACAACCAACGACCTCAACAGGACAGTGCCGACGGGCAAACCCCTACAAGAGAAAGAGAAGTTGTGATCTTTTATTGAATTTAAATAGCCGAATAATTTAGCGAGAAGAAGAGGTTTTGAACCATGAATTTCCATCTAATGATCTAAGTATGACTAGGAAAATTTTGACGACTGGAACATTGAACTGACTCGACATGAAGTATGTCTTTCTACGAGAAAAAGGAATGGTATGATACTCGTGTTGATTAGGTATTCGTCAAGTAGAATTTGAGATTTTTAAGTAGAATAAGGTCTTCCTTTCCGTGAAAATGATATGTGGATGGGATGTTGATTCTCCGTAAATGGTAATTGAACTGTTATTTCCCGCCTCTGTTTGTGGGGTTGAGTAAAACAATTTTCTGACTGCGATTTTTTTTTTTTTTTTTTTGCAGGAAAGATCCAGAATTTCTGGTCTATTAACCCGTGCCTAACAAATTTAAGAAAAAAAAATTAATAAAAACATTCTTATACAAGAAAAATCAAAAAAGAAATAAAAATTAACACTTTTCTAAAACTATTCTAAACATATAAAAAAAATATTAATATCTGATATGTTTAAAATTAAAATATTACAGTACCATATTAATGAAAAGTTAAATTTTATTCAATAAAAATCCCTTTAACATAAAAAGAAATTACAAGTGAATTGCCCAATGACATAGTGTGTCACATACCTTTTAAAATCTATTCTGAGCACAGATGATTTTAAAAAAATTTTAAATTGCAAGTAAAATAAAAAAAAAATCTTCCAAGAATGAGATAAAAAGTTAAAATGAATTAACCGGAATGAAATAAATTTTGCAAAAAAAAAAAAAAATGAAGCTAGCCGATAATTTTATTTTTGATTCAGCTCCTTAAGAGTATCCTAAGACTATGAAGTTTATAATAATTACAAGTTAAAGTCTTAAACTATCTTTTAATGAAAAGTTAAATTTGCTTAAAAATTAAAAAGGAAAAAAATACCATTAAAAAAATAGAGTAAGTTACCAATCTAGAAAAGTTTACAAGGTGACTTTAAACTTTGAAACCACCTTAAAATTTATTACCAACAATTAGGCTATATTAACTGCCTATAAATTTAAAAAAAATAGATTTTTCCAAAAATTTTTAGACAGTGAGCTCATAAACTTCTGCATTTCAAACTCTAGTGTCCTACCGGAAATCCCTAATAAAATCATAATAATAAATTATAATATCAAGAATAAAAATAAAAATTGTGCCCAAAAGCAGGCATGGCACGGAAAAAATCAATTGATTTTTTTGCTGATTTGATTTTTTGATTTTTTACATATATTTTTAATTTTTTTTTTTGGATATTTAAGTGATTTAATTTCAATATAAATAAAAAAATTAGAATAATAATATCATAGCAAGGCTACTCTGTTTCAAATTTCTACACTATAAAAATGTCAACAAAAGATCATGTTCCAAACATTTTCTTTTATTTCTGATGTAATATATTATTCATATATTCCAAATAAACAATCTTTAGTGTTCCTGTTTTATTGTGTCATACGAAAAACCCTTTTTTAAAAATTATTGAACTCAGAAATAGGGCCTTAGGGTTTTTTTTTTTTTTTTTTTTTTTTTTTTTTTTTTTTTTTTTATTTTTTTTTTTTTTTTTTTTTTTTTTTTTTTTTTTTTTTTTTTTTTTTT
>JABUQX010027605.1:0-7500 GCA_015478945.1 Trachelipus rathkii | reverse complement strand
ATAATTATTTAGTTTAAATAAGATTTAAAAATATATATATATATATAATATATATATATATAGTAATAATAATATTATATATATAAATATATATATATATATATATATATATATATATATATATAATATAATATATATATATATATAAATAATATATATATAGGCTATATTAGGGATGGGCCGGATAGTGAATTAGCCGGATACCGGATATCCGGCTGGTAGTTAACCGGATATCCGGCCGGATATCGGATAGTTAATTAGCCGGATACCGGATATCTGGCAGTCTGTTATATAGCGTTGGGCGGGTGAACAAATAAAAAAAAAATTTTTTTGTCATCTGGTAGTACTACAGTTTTATTTAGATTATCTTTAATTCTTGAGAGTTTTTATATTTAAAAATATTATAAATGTAGTGGTATAAAATGTCCTAAATAGAATTTCACATTTGAAAATGCGAGTTTTTTTTTTTAACTTTGTTTTAAATTGAAAATTGGACAGATTTTAATTATATATTTTTCAGTGATACAGTTGAGTATGTTAGCTTTAAACTGGCGAAACTAAATTTTTTGTTCCAAACAGTGCATAGTGGTTAAATTACTGGGCCGAACTTGGCCCGATTCATCTCACCAATTAAAAATGCTGATGGGATGAATTTGGCCACTATTGTTATTTTTATTTTTTGTTAGTCTTTTATTATTATTGACATTTTTATTACGTATAGCTAATTTAAATATAATAAACAGTTACTTATATTAAGTAAAAATAAAATAAAAAATGAAATTTATATGGAAAATATGAATTCAAAAAAGTGTCAAAAATTTGTCCCCGAATGGGGTGAATGGGCCACCACATTTTTATTCTTATTTTATTTATCATTATTGAAATTTTAATTACTTTTTACTAATTTTAATATAATAAACAATTAATATATTATGTAAAAATTAAAATATTAAAAATTAATTTATACATAAAAGAGGAATTTTAAAAGATAATGGCCCAATTCACCCCACAATGGTGGTACGATTCACCCCTTCAAACTGAGTCTAAATGATCTTTATTTAAACTTTAATAAAACTATAATTATTAGAATTACATTATTATTTTTTGTGTGCTTATGACCTACTATAGGGCCTTGATTTTCAGAAGAAAAAAATCCAAAAAGTGTATTAGGGGAAAGTGGGGAGACGAAGTTATACCTAAAGTGGGCCAAGTCACCCGCCCGACGCTATACCGGGATTATATATAGATATTATATATATATATATATTATATATATATATAATATATACCTCTCACTCACCCTATATACTCACTATACCTATATATATACTATGATACTAATATATATATATATATATGGCCAGTCTCCAGAATTAGGTGCCCCCTGTATCTTAAAAAAAAACCACAATATTATCTACATAAAAACTTAAATATATTTTTGAATTTAGCGTACATTGTAATGCAAGAACTAAAAAAAAAAAAAATAATAATTATTAATTTTAATAAATAACAAAAAAATATAATCTTATGTTTCAAAACTTAATTTAAACATGATACCAATAAAAAATAAACGTTTTCCTTATATCTTTTCAATAACTTTAGGGGAAACAAAAAATAATGGCAAAAATAAAATTTAAAAAATAAAATTAAAGTAAATTAAAATTTAAAAAATTAAAAATTGCATATAGTTTAGGTTAGGTCAAGTCAGGTCATCAAAAAAAATTTAATTTCTTTAGAACATCTTATCTATCATTAGAGATGTGTGTGTATGTGTGTGTGTGTGCGCGTGCGCGTATGTTCGCCTTAACATTGAAAAGAAAATATTGGGGGACTCATGACTTTGGAACGCGAAAATTTTTGGCAGGGAAACGAGGAGAATTATTATTATTATTACTTTTTTTTTATTTCACTTTATTTTATTTCTTCTTCATTTATTATTAATATTTATTATTTTTATCTCACTTTATTTCTTCTTCATTTTCCTCCATTACAATGTTCGCTGATTTCAAAAAATGTATTCAGTTTTTACGTAGCTATCATTAGTTTTTTTGATATATGGACAATCTAAATCTGAGGCCTTGACTAAATATATATATATCATATATATATATATATATAATATATATATATAATATATTATAATATATATATATATAATAATATATATATATAATACTATATATATATATATATATTATCTTCACATGGCGTTCCGCAAATTTAAGTCCGCAATTCCGCAAATGCGGAATACAAAAATAAATTGAGGAATTGCAATTGCGATAATTTGAAAAAAATTGCTTTGGAATTGCAGTTAGCGGAATGCCTATATCATTCCGCAGTAGGTAGGACTACCAAAAAAATGTAGGTTTCAGAGGAATGCCAAAAATTATAGTCACAAATTTCTTTTATTTCTGATGTTAAATATCAATTTATTACATCACCGATTCTCCAGTATCGATAATATTTAGTTCTCGATTGTCCTATAAAGTTAAAATCGATATTGACCATTTATTCGTAGGCACCACTTTTTCTTATTAGCAGACGTATATTTATTTCCAACATTGCATTTTATCAAGTTTTGTGCCCTGACATTGCTCTGATTTTTTATATTTTATCACTGAAGGCGAGTAACATTGAGAATAAATTCATGTTTTTTTTTTATTATAAATTTCGAGAAATGTGCGTATAATACTTGGTAAAAATATACAATCATAAACACGTTTAAATAAGCAGTTGTAATTACTAATTAGTAATTACAATACTTAAACGTGAGAATAAAATTTTGGTGGTAAAAATTTGCATTAACATGTGTCTTGGTAGCTTAATTCCATTATAAAATATCATATTTTTACCATATATTTAATATTTTAATAATATATTATTATAATATTTTAATATACCATATTTTACCATAAATTTATGAAACGGTGCACCACAAAATTTTCAGATAAATTGTATCTCGGTACAGTCAACATAAAATGATTGAATAAAATAATATAACATTTGTCCAACATCGAAATTCAAAACAAGTTATAATATTATATATATATATATATATATATATATATTATATATATATATATATATATATATATTAATATATATATATATAATATATATATATATATATATATATAATTTTCAAATTATTTTGAATATTTTCCCCAATGAGGAAGAACCTACTAGGAAGTAATTTCGGTTATCCGCCGGATAACAATGGATATCCGGCCGGATACCGGATAGTCAAAAACTTGGCCGGATACCGATAGTTGCCGGATATCGGCCCATCCCTTAATATATATATATAATATTATATATATATATATATAATATATATATATATATATATATATAGATATATAATATATAATACTATATATATATATATATATTATAATATATATATATATATAATATATATATATATATAATCATTATAGTGATATATATACATATACTGTAATATATTATATTATATATTAATAGGGCCATATATATGTTATAGTTAAAAATGAGAAATATATATAATATTATATAATTTATATATATAATTAATACTATATCTCATATATATAATACAAGTATATATATATAAGTTATACTATAAATTTAAAATTCAATATATTAGAGTTAATTATTATCCTAGTGTATGAATATATATATATATATATATATATTTATATATTTAGTATACCCTATATATATAATACCTAATATATAGTGGCGCACAATTAAAATCTGCCCCATCCTACGGAAAAAAGAATTATCAATAATAACATCTACCGACCTTACGTACGTTACGTCAGGTCTAATCCAAATAGTATAGGAATAGGACACCTTTAATTAACAGAGCAAAAAAAAAGGGATTTTTTAAAAAAGTGTATGTTTGAAATATTTTCTCCTCAAGAACAAAGCAAAGTTTCTGCTTTTCACAGCATGTATTGATAAACATTTTCTCCAGATTACTCTGGTTGTGGGGATGATTGGAATATCTCTCTGACATATGTTGTTTTTCAATGTGTCAATTGTTTTGGGATTGTTGTGTAGACTCTAGATTTTAGAAATCCCCACAGGAATAGTCACATGGTGATAGGTTCGGAGCGCCTGGGGAGGCCACAAAAATCCCTTTGCTTGAATAACCTCTTTCCTCTGTAAAATCGTGTATGTGATGGTAGTCATATTGCAGATTCCGACGTATTTACAGTTACAACCTCCGCCTCCCATCTGCTGGAAATAGGCATAAACGCTTTCATTTGATAGTAACTGTGTGCAAATAAAATCACTTATAGACCTGTTAGGTAAACATTTGGTTATTCACACAGTTTTCATTGAAGAATATTGCAGTAACCAATTATTCTTTTAACCAGAAAGAGCACACCAAACACCAAATTTTTAAATCATGTAATGCATTTGCAGGGACTCAGTGTGTGGTTTTCTGAGTAGACCCAGTGTCGACAGTTTGGTAATTATACGTAACACCGAATATGAAACCAAGCTTCATCTCCGTTTGTGAAAAGATAGAGAAAAGGCATCAACATTTCCCCCAAGCATCATTATCTAATGCAACCATTACAGGTAAGTTTTACGCTTACACTATCCTGTCATTCTTTTATTCATGAAAACAAGACTCACATAAGTAGGGCTTTCATATTTTAAAGCCTCAATGAAGATGAGTCGTTGAATAATGATTCTGCACTGATAATACTTTCACATTGTTGTGATAAATAATCCGTTGTGTACGGTTGTAGGTTAGTTAGGTAAATATTTTTTAGATAATTACATTATTCTTTTCGTAGATTGGAGGTTATTTATATGTGAGCCTAACTATTATTATATATATATTATATATATAATTATTAATATTTAATATTAATATATATATATATATATATATATATTATATATATATATATAATATATATATATAATTATTAAATATTTATATTATATATATATATATATATATAATATATTAATATATATATATATACTAAATATATATATATATATTATAATATTAATTAATATTATAATATATACCGGTATATATATATATATATTATATATTATATATATTATTATATATATATATATATATATATATATATATATAATATATATATAGTAATATTAATATATATTATATATATATATAATATATATATATATAAATATTATAAATATATATTATATATAATTTAATTATAATATATATATATATATATATATATATTAATTATATATATTATATATATATAGTATTAATATATATATATATATAATATGTATATATAATATTATTGAAAAACGTAATTAATGTATAATATAATAATATTATATATAAAATAATTACCTAGAGAATATATATTTATTCTGTTAATCTATATATAAATATTAGTAACTGATTTCATGTTATTTAATTAAAGTATTATAAATAGTTTCTTTTTGAACGATTGTTAATAAGGTAATAATATCCAATGTTTACTTTCACATCTATAGTATTTATTTATATTTCTTTAGTCTCACACACACTATGTGACTTGAAAAAACACAACATTATATAAAAAGTATAAAATTAGCTGATTATGTAGGATTAAGTCTCTACATGTCTTTTAGAAGGTATAATTGCTGGTGAATTAATTTTAAATATAATGTAAGAAAAAAAAAAAAAAATAAGAAAAAAAAAAAAAAGAAACGTTAAGAATGATCGACAAAAAAAAATTTATGTAAAAAAATCACTTTGTTAAATATTTGATCTTTTTTGTTCCAATCCTGCTCTAGAATCTAGACCTGGGGATAAAATAAAATTTGTACTAGATAATTAGTATATATATAGTAATAGGTATTTATTTAATATTATTAATATATTTATATAATTATTATAATTATTAATTTTTATTTATATATTATTATTATTATATATTATATTATAAATTTAATATTAAATTGTTTTTATTTATCTTACCATATACTATCTTCTAAAGAAAGCAAAATAAGCATAGATATTATTTAACATAACTTTCTGAGACAACTCCGAAGACTACTACAAAACAAACGAGTAAAATGTGAATGATTTGAGACCATTACCGTCTAAGCAAAAATTTTAAAATAGAGTGTCATAATTTTTAACATAATTATCTCTAATAAGTTACATTCCTTATAGCCTCTGTAGATACATTGTTGAAATGTTGTGGTTGTATGAAAATAAGTTGCTCTCCATTTGAGGAGTTAAACGTCATCTCTTATCCATCATTACACGTTTTACACGGTGGCTGGGGTCCTCACACAAGCCCTGTGAAACCAGGAAAAACGAAAAACCTTAATACTGATGTCGTGATTAAACTTTGAAGGTTTATGAAACCCTTAAGTACAATGAATAAAAGTTTGAGGAACTTTGTTATAGTATATTCCTTTTTTACTTAATTTAAATTATTATCCGATTAACCAAAACTTGGCTTGCAGAACTAAGGGCTCACAGTATGGATATGACAGATGTCAAGATACTTCTAGAGAGACTCCACTTGTTTATCAGACAAGTTTTTAAGTAGAATTATGTAAGGTGTGATGGGTGGAATTTTTGATGAGCATTGCACCCGTTGAAAATAATCTGGTGCTATAGTGTATTCCAGGAGAAGTTTAATGAGTATAATAATATAGTAGAATTCCATGAAGGGATATACGATATTAAATCATTGGAAAATGTACAAGGTCATAAAGTTATAGTTACTGTGGGCTGACATGAGTTGGAGCTAACTCTGTGTGAAAAGTATCAGATGAATATGCTCCAGAGCCGGTAACTTTCAATTGTTAACGGAAGTGTAGATTCCATCATATCCTCTATGTAAATGACTACTCTGGAACCTCAAATCCTTTCGAAGTGTTTCACGCAAGCAACCCATCAATATTTTTATTCTCTCACTAAAAGCAAATAGTTACACTATAAATGAGGATAACTGTTACTTTCTATTAAAACATATACTCTTATATATAATTATACCTGATCTGATATTATTTAGGCTAATAAGAAGAGATTATTATATATTAGTAGCCTAAGGTTCAAATGTTTCATATTAGGGTACTCAGATTAGTATAAATTATATCTGTTGTCTCAAAGAAAAGAGTTCTTGAATAGTATAATTATATTAATTAAACAATGAGGTACTATATAATCAATACGTAGATATCTTGCTTATATTATTATATTACTATATATAGTAGTAAAGCTTCATCCTTAATGAGAGACATCAAACGATTTAGTAAGTTACTGCTACTATATACGAGCTATATATAATACCTAACATTCTTAATTACTATACGAATTCAATTTGAGAGATAGAAACTGTGTTAACATTCCTATGTACTAATAATGTAAGTTAGTATTTAGTTGTTAATATATACTATAGAAGTTTTAGTTACGCTATATATGATAAAAAGATTTTAAAAAAGTGATTGAACCCGTTATGACTAGTTGTTCGAATTTAATAATTCTTATAGATTGAC
>JABUQX010027603.1:47500-51469 GCA_015478945.1 Trachelipus rathkii | reverse complement strand
TATAAATTCCTAAAATTCCTAAACTACTAAATTTGAAACCTAAGGAAATTATATCTATATTTATAATAAAATAAATAAACGCAGAATAACAACATTTTTAACATTTTCACATTTTTGAATTAAAATATTTTAATAATCTTTTTAAAACCTCTCTCTCTCTCTCTCTCTCTCTCTCTCCTCTCTCTACTCTCTACTCTCTCTCTCTCTCTTCTTCTCTCTGTCCTCTATATTTCATCCAGGACAATCACATATTTCATGGATATTAAAAAGAGAGACCTTTCGTGACCACAACGGCCCTCGTCAGTTTTGCTCACATGATGTCCGAAATGTGTGTCTATCCAAACGCGAGGAATTTGAAGTTCGCTGGTCAGTTGTACGGCGATTTCGACTGCCAACCAGAAATTAAAGAGAAATTTCTGCCTCTTGTTGTAAAACTCATATTAATGTAAGCACTCTAAGAATATGTATGATGTGTAATGTATGTGTATGTATGTATTAGCGTTGTATGTAATGTATGTATGTAATGTATGTATGATATGTATGATATGTTAATGGTATTGATATGAATTGTAAGTGTATGTATGTATTTATGTAAAGGTATGTCTGAATTTACTTGTTGAAAAAATTCCTCTTCCGTCAAGAATCAAGATGGAGATACTTACTCATAGTATATATAAATATATATGAATACATATTTATTATTAATAATATATGATATTAAATATATTATACTATACTAACTATACACGTAATATAATATATTATTACTAATATAGTATTATCATCATACTACATAATATAAGTCGTCCTAAATAATTATGGAGATGTGTTTATCTTATTTTAAAATAAATTGTATAAATATTATTTACTATATTATTATATATAATAATTTATTTTATTAAATACTATGTTTTAAGTTATAGTTAACATAGGGATGTGTACTGTTAAACTTGTAGCTAAATTTATAATGTTTATTTAATATTTATCAAGCTAATTGTTATTTAAAATATAATATAATTAATTAATACTTTTTATGGGATGGGTGTTTGAATTTAATGATGAAGTTATATATGAATTAATCGTTAGAGGGTATCATAAGCTCTATCAGTCTTAATCAATCTTCATTCGGGAGTGGTGTTGCTCGAATATCATATATGCTACTCAGGAAAAATAAAAGATGATTAAGTTCAAGGACTTAATTAGATACCTTGTGAGCTCAGAAGAAAGAATTAAGAAACCACCTACAATCCTTTCCACAACTATAGCTCGTTAGTTGCCAGGCTCTAGTACTACCAGGTCACCAAATCTTCTAACCTTTTATACAGTTCCGACAACTGTGGCATTAATAGTCCAATATACTCGGATTCAATACCCCTGAATGTCATATCCACATCAACTCATTCTAACTCCCCTTCGTAAACTCACGTACTAATTACATATTATCTATGCCCCATTCTTTCTCAAATTATAGTGCTAAATTCAAGTAAATTTCCGTTCTTTCAAAATTCTACCGCAGTCTATGTTTGATCTCCAGTGAAGTCCTCTCTCGTTCAACAAACTCTTAGTTATATACCCGCACTTAGTCAATGAGTACTGCTTCAATCAACTTCCTTCCATGACATATCACTCACATTATCCTACAATCTTAATTTAATCTTTATCATATACGTACTCTATATTCATAACTATTTCAAAGCTCTCTGAATATATGCCGCTAATCCTATTTATAGTAATATTTGTTCACAACCTCAGGCATCGCATTAGGTATATAATTTATTACCTTAGCCAGTACTTGCCCTCTATTAATTTAGCTTAATCATTTACCCTATAGATATCCACAACTTCAAATTAGTTTACAGCAAAACTTTTGACAATATAATACAGATATACTATCATTACCCTGCATTGAGAATGTTGATACCCAATAAACGCATTATCGAACTATAGTCTCGATATGCACTTAGATACAACCAAATATTCAATTATTAGTACTTTAACTATGTTACTTAGAGCACTTTTATTCCACGGCCGAGCAAACCTGCAAATACAGATCTTTCTTCTCTGTCGCCAATCAGCAATTAATCCTTACTTATACCTCTCAGTCTTCTTATCTCCTTATTTCATCAATTCAATCATATAAGGACTACCTAAGTGCAATTTAAATCTTAAATACTAGTATCCTAGATTAGTGCCTCCATATCCTATTTCATAGTAATATATCACAACTGATTGGGTCTTATGCTTTCCATCAGTCGTCTTACTCTCACCCTTGTGTTTATATCATATCGTTATTCCTTAGAAAGTTTTTACATTGATTTAATTATCATTCTCATAACTCTCTACAACTTTTACACACACTATTAAATTTAAATAAATAATAATACAGTAATATATACCCAATGCTAACCTCATCTTTAATATAAATAGGTTACTTTTAATCATATAAATGTTATAATCTTATCTACTCGATTCAGAAGAAAATTCACTACCATTTCAAGACCCAAGTGCTAAAACACTTTTCAAAATAATGTATCATATACTTACGCAAGTACCTAGATAATTTGTTCACCTAAAGAGTCATACTCATCACATTTAAGTACAATTTTTCGTATATTCTTTTTCATTACAAGTTATTCATTTAAACCAACACATACCTTACGCTTTGGTCGACTCTTGCACTTTTTGAACAATTACCATTAAATATTTTACTGTAAACTAATTAATATATAAAGTCATTCATCTTACTCTTTTCCCTGTCTAAAATTTATCAATATATCAAAAATAAAGTGGAAAAGAAATTTAATCACATCCCGGTGGTCAACTTCTAAACTGTACGCTCCATCGACTCTCTAATAAATAATATAACATAATGTCAATCTCTAAATCTCCAGTATTTTCTTACACACGCGTATATACTAAAAGCATCAAACACTAAAACAAGCTGTTAATTCTACCAAAACATCTATCTCATCAATATCATCATTGATGCATATAATATATTCTAGCCATCCAGCGAACTCCTATACTAATAATATAACAATCACTGTTGCAAGTTTATTTAATAACTTAATATTAAATTTCTTCTCCTTCCTCATCAATGGTTAACATTGCATGTGTGATCGAGTCTATCATAAAAATTTAATTCTAAGTAAACATCTCTAACAACTTCTTCAAATTCACTCTACGTATCTTCACATATCATATCACCTAGTCACTTGATGCTCTCCTCTCGAACTAAATTACGGCATATAGTCTTCCACTCACAACACTCAATAAACTAAATTACACAATAGTTCTTGTAGTTCCCCATATCTCATCATCACACCTTTATTAAGAGCAATCCCTTACTATCACTTCTCTCCTCCATTTTTCGGTTATTGCACCTTGCAAATAAACATTTATTGCCGATGAAACTACGGATTTCTCAGGCAATAAACAATTATATCTATAGGCTTAATGTTTTTCACAGTAATTCCATCAATACCTACTGATTTACCATTCTTCATATTTCTACTTTACCTAATTATCCATTAATATCTATTATATTTGTATATAATATAATACTATTATATTATATATATATATCATATATATATATATTATAATATATAGTAGACAGTATATATATTATATTATATATATAATAATATAATATATTATAATAATAATATATATATATATATATATATTATATTAATAATACTATGATATTAATATCATATATAATATATAATAATAATAATATATTACTAATAATATATAATATATAATTATTATATTAATATAATTTATAATATATAAATATATATATAATATATTATATTAATATATATTACTAATATATAATAGTATATATATAAATATATAACATAATATTATATAATATAATTTATATATATATTATATGCCGCTATCGTGCTCATCGGTAGATACGTACAGTGTTGTTTATGCAAGGGCCCAGGTTCTCCC